>PVKE010050699.1:0-10872 GCA_004027555.1 Craseonycteris thonglongyai
AGCTTGACATTTTTGAAGAAGTGGAAGAAGGTCATTGTGGCTGAATTGTGGTAAGGGAAAGATGGGTTTGGTCAAAATTGAGGATGTAAGTAGAGGCAGATAATTTAGGATCCTTTAGACCATGTTATGGCTTTCTATCTTTATCCTAAGTGTAACAGAAAAGAGTTTCAAGTAGGAGTATTATAGACTGGTAGTTTTATCTCCAAAAGATTATTCTGAAAGTTTTGTGGGGAGCAACAGTGGGTACAAAGAGACTTTGGAATAGGATATTTCAGGAGTGAAGGTGTGAGGCAATAGTATAGAGAAGTGACAAAAAAGATAGAGAAGTGAAATGATTAAAAAATACTTGAGGATAATTGACATAACTTTGTAATTGGTTGGAAAAGAAGGGGAGTAAGGAAAAAAAGGAGTTTATTGAACTATTAACTGGGTAAATGGTCAGGTTACTTACTCAAGTAGTAAATATTGAAAGAGTGAAAATGAGTGGTTCACCCTTGGATGTGGTTAAGTAGCTTGTAAGAAATTCAGGTACATAACTCAGAAGAGAATGAGGTGATAGGGATACATTTTGGAGTCACTGGCATGTAGATATTGATTAAAGTCGTGTGTTTCCTAGAAGAGATTGAAGCATGATGAGAAAGGAGAACATAGAATCAAACCGTGAGAAAGTTCATCTTTTAAACATCAGGGGAAGAGGAAATTATAAAAGAAACCAAAAAAGAATGACTGGCAACATAGGAGAAAACCAGGGAGTTTTTTAGTGAGAAGAATTTGGACATGTAAGCTGATTCTGCAAAGATATCAAGGAAAATGAGTACTGAAGATGTGTGCATTGGATTTAGAAGCAATCAGATTACTGGAAAGGACTATTTTAATGGAGTTGGTAAAAGGAAGATGAACAAAAATGAAATGGTTTGAAGTAAATATTTAGGAAAGAATTGGAAGCAGGAAATTATTTCTGGAAATTATTTCAGAAAATTTGGCCTTAATGGGATGAAGAAATTAGGGACATAGGTGGAAGTCTTTGTGAGTAGTCTGATAAAATTTATTTGTTGTTTGTTTTAAGATAGGAGGGGAAATGTTTGTTTAAATGATAATGGCACATGGAAGCCCTGATCCTTGATAGAATGATAGATCATCTTTACAACTCCCATCGCCATGATAGCTGAAGGAAGAAGATGAGTTTAGAGACATTTATCATAACCAAGAGCCCCTATTGGCTGAGGAGTCTCCCCTTTAAATTGAGACCCAAACCTTTTTCTTGATAGTTCCTTCCCCTAGTCTCAATTCTAAGGTCTGGATCCCTGCTACTTACATCTTAAAGAATCTTTTTTTTTTTTTTTAATATGCACATTGCTAATTTAATTTTTCACTCTCTAATAGACTCTGGATTTTGTACCCAGTTTTTTCTGTCTTCCTGTTTCCATAGACTGTATATTCGATGATTTTTTTTGCTCAGTGGATTTATCTTAGTTATGATTCTGAAGGATGTTTTTGTTTATATCATGTGTTATACAGGAAGAACTATATATTTGATCCTTGACTTAAAGTCCCCATGTGGACTCAAATTAAAGACCCTTCTATGCTCTCTACCATTATAAAAAATGTGACTTGAAAACAGAAGAAATTCTCATATTACAGTGTGTTTGATCATGGAAATTCTTGCTTCCATGTGTATCCACTAGAGTAAAGCCCATTCTAGATGTTACCGGTAGTTCTTGTTGGTGTTCAATATTTGATGTATATTTTATTATTAGTATTACTGTACCCTGATTCTGCCAGAGCTGTTTATATATCTCATGGTTCTTCTTAATAAAGACGTGAAAAAATATCTCAGTGTCTTGGGGAAGCCGGGATGGCTCAGTGGGTTAAGCACTCACTTTGCAGCCCCGGGGACTGAGGATCGAATCCCGGCCCCGGCCCGTGCGGAACCATATGCTGAACTGGGAGCTCTCCTAGTTCAGTTCTCTCTCTGTCTCTGTATCTCTCTCTCTCTCTCTCTCTCTCTCTCTCTCTCCCCCCCTCTCTGTCAAAAATAAAAAATATAAATTAATTAATTAATTAAAAACAAAACAAAACATAAAATGTATCATTAGTAATGGGGAAGCCGGGATGGCTCAGTGGGTTAAGTGCTCACTTTGCAGCTCCCGGGACCAGGGATCGAATCCCGGCCCCGGCCCGTGCAGAACCATATGCTGAACTGGGAGCTCCCCCAGTTCAGTTCTCTCTCTGTCTCTGTCTCTGTATCTCTCCCTCTCTCTGTCAAAAATAAAAATAAATAAATAAAAATATATTAAAAAAATATCTCAGTGTCTTATTTCTAGATTATAAAAATTATAAAATGTATTATTAAGTTCCAGGTGGGGAAGCCGGGGTGGCTCAGGGGGTTAAGCACTTATTTGCAGCCCACAGTCCGAGGATCAAGTCCTGGCACCAGCCCATGCAGACCCACATGCTGAACTGGGTTGTGCTTCCCTTTTGGGAGGCCACCGGTTTGGTTCTTACCCAGGCGAGCTTCCCATGTGGGAGGCCCCAAGTTCAGACCCCAATTCGCGATGGCACACCTCCCATGTGGGAGGTCCCTAGCCCAGTTTCTGCTCTGTACAGCCCCCCCGCCCACCTGTGTGAAAGGAAACCATGTCAAAAACTGATGACATACCACTGTGGAGTCTGCTCTGGGCACTCTCCCTTATCTCTGTCTCTCTCTGTCTCTGTTTCTCTGTTAAAAACAATAAAATAAATCTTAAAAAAAAAAATTCCAGATGATGGGACATTGTTGCTAACCTCAAAAAAATAAAAAAGGCTTATGAAGAAATACTATAAATAATTGTACACCAATAATTAGATAATCTAGATGAAATATACAAATTACTAGAAGGAAACAAACTACCACAACCAAATCAAGAAGTTGAATAGACCTATAAGAAGTAAAAGATTGAATTTGTATTTCAAAAAACTCTCCACACAAAGAAGATCCAGCACCAGATGACTTTCACTATTGACTTCTATCAAATCTTTGAAGAAGAATAAATAACAATTCTTCAGAAACTCTTCAAACAGATAAAAGAAGAGTAAATGCTTTCCAATTCATTCTATGAAGCCAGTAGTAGTTTGATACCAAAACTGAACAATGCATCATAAAAAAATTACAGAAAAATATTTCTTATAAATTTAGATGCCAAAGTCAATAAATGCCAATAAATTGCACACTGAATCTAGTAACATATACAAAGGCTCATACACCATGACTATATGGAATTTCCCCCAGCAATACAAGTTTATTTAACATACGAAAATCAATGTATTTTGTTAACAGAATAAAGGACAAAACCACACTATTATCTCAATAGACTAAGAAAATCATTTGACAAAAATCTATAACTCTTATAATGAAAACACTCAACAAACCAGGAATTGAAGGGAATTTCCTTAGCTTGGTAAAGGGAATCTTCAAAGAATCCAAAACTAATATTATACCTAATGGTGAAAGTTTGAAAGCTTTCCCCCTAAGATCAGGAACAGGACAAGTAGATCTGCTCTCACCATTTCTGTTCATAAGAATTAATTAATTATAACAGTAGTAATAGCCAGAACTATTAGCAGAAAAAAAAAAAAGAGAAAAAAAAAAGAGAGAGATAAATAAAACACACCCAGATTGGAAAGGAAAGAATAAAATTCTATTTCCAGATAACATGATCTTCCATATAGAAAATTCTAAGGAATCTGCATACAAATAAACAAAGACCTGGATAGAGCTAATAAATAAATTTAGTAAAGTTGGTTGCAAGATACAAGATCAATATACAAAAATTAATTGTATTTTATCTCTAAGCAGTGAAGGCTGCTAAATTAAATAAAGACAATAACTCCTTTTATCATAGCATAAAAAGATAAATGTTTTGGATTAAATTAAATAAAAATATTGTAATATTTGTTTACTAAAAACTACAAAACAACTTTGAAAGAAATTTAAGACTTAAATAATTAGAAAAATATTCTGTTTTCATGAATTGAAAGATAATATTTTTAAGATGATAATATTACCCAAACTGGTCTACAAATTCAATGCAATTTCAATTAAAACTCCATTTGTCCCTTTTAGCACAAATTATCAAGCAGACCTGAAAAATTATGGAAAGGCAGTTGATCCAAAAAAGCCAAAACAATCTAGAGAAAGATGGACAAAGTTGTAAGTCTCATACTTCCCAATTTCAAAGCTTACTATACAGGTACAGGTACATTAATCAAGAGTACGGTACTGGAATTAGGCTAGACAAATTGATCAGTGGAATAAAATTGAAAATCCAAAAATAAAAACATATATCTGTGGTCAATTGATTTATACAAGATGCTGAGACCAGTCAATGGGGAAAACAAGTTTCTATTTTTATTTTTTTTTATTTTAAATTGTAGTTTGTAAATTAATTAATTAATTAATTATTTAAAATATATTTTTATTTATTTATTTATTTTTGACAGAGAGAGAGAGAGAGAGAGAGAGAGAGAGAGAAAGAGAGAGATACAGAGACAGAGAGAACTGAACTGGGGGAGCTCCCAGTTCAGCATATGGGTCCGCACGGGCCAGGGCCGGGATTCGATCCTCAGTCCCCAGCGCTGCAAAGTGAGCGCCTAACCCACTGAGCCATCCCGGTTTCCCCTTTAATTTATTTTTTATTGTTACATTTAATGGGCTGACATTGATTGGTAACAATTAGATAGTTTCCAGATGTACAAGTCCACATCACATCACCCATGCATCGCATTATGTGCCCACCACCCAGAATCAGCTCCCCTTCCATCACCATATATCTGGTGCCCACTCCTACCAACAATAGTATTTTCAACAAATGGTGCTGGGTCAACTAAAAATCTACATGTGAAAAAATAAAATGAAACTACTATCTTATACCACATACAAAAGTTAATGCAAAATAAATCAAAGGCCTACAGTTTAGAGCTAAAACTATAAAACTAAAGAATATAAACATATAAATCTTTGTGATTTTCTATTAGGCAATGGTTTCTTAGAGAGCATTACTAAACACACATACACACAAAGAAAAAAAGAAAAAAATAGGTGAAAGGAGTTTTCCAAAAAAACCTTCTGTGATTCAGGATAGTAAAAAGACAATCCATAGAATGTTAAAATGTGTTGTTAAATTATAAATCTAATAAGGGGCTAGTATTCAGAATATTAAAAAATCTGACTACAATTTAAAAAATAACACATTTTTTAAAAATGTCAAGGCATTTGAATAAATATTTATACTTTATTTTGACAAATAAAGGCCATTTTGAATTATTTTAAATTAAGAAAATAATTATTGTGTTGGCTTGTCAAAATACCAGAGCCTCTAGTTTTCACTTCTTCTTTATGCCTACCACTTTTCTTCACTCATTTAACTACATGTTAGGAATTCTACCAAGAATTAACAGAGTGAAAGAGAGGTCAAAATGAAATTGTTCAATTTTTCTACTTACTGGGGAAAATAAAGCCCCAGGGTTAACAGAGTTAGGAAGTAATTATTCAAATGTGCTTGAGTCACCATATGGGTCCTGGTTAGCTATGCTTTTCCTGTCATTAATTATGAGAAATAAATAAGATGTAAGTGAATCTTAGAGCTATCTGTAAATTATAATGTAACTTGACATTATCTTCATTGACAAAATAAAAATGTTATTTATATTCTGTAGTTGAAATACAGCATTGTAAATTGGTGAAGCATGGTAAATTGGTAAATATGGAAAATGGTTTGGAGGTTCCTCAAAAAATTAAAAATAGAACTACCATATGACCCAGTAATTTCACTTTCAGGTATTTATCTGAAGAAACCCAAAACAGTAATTTGAAAAAATATATCCATCCCTGTGTTAATTACTGCATTACTTACGATAGCCAAGATATGATGGCAACCAAAGTGCCCACCTAGAGATGAATGAAGAAGTGATACATGAATATTACTCAGACATAAAAAAAATAGTGAAATCTTTCCATTTGTGACAACATGGATGGATCTAAAGGAATTACGCTAAAATAAATTAGACAGAGAAAGACAAATACCATATGATTCAACTTGTATGTGGAATTGAAAAAATAGAAGAACTAATAAAACAGAAACTGATAAATACAGAGAACAAATTAATGGTTACCAAAAGGAAGGAGGGTTAACGGATGGGTGAAAAAGGTGAGGGGATTAAGAAATACAAAATGGCAGTTATAAAAACAGTCATGAGGTTGAAAGTACAACATAAGGTATATAATCAATAATATCGTAATAGTGTCAGGTCGGTACTAGACTTATGGGAATGATCACTTTGTAAGTTATTACGCAAATATCTAATAACTATGTTTTACACCTGAAGCTAACATAATACTGCATGCCAACCGCAATTGGAAAGTTAATTAATTAAAGAAAAAATAATCTTAATGTGGTTGGTATCTACATTAGAATATGGAGTGGGGGGAAGCCGGGATGGCTCAGTGGGTTAAGCGCTCACTTTGCAGCACCGGGGACTAAGGATTGAATCCTGGCCTCGGTCTGTGTGGACCCATATGCTGAACTGGGGAGTTCCCCCAGTTCAGTTCTCTCTCTGTCTCTGTCTCTGTCTCTGTCTCTCTCTCTCTCTCTATATATATATCTGTCAAAACCAATACAAAATTAATTAATTAATTTAAAAAAAAGAATATGGAGTGGAAATTGAGCCTGTAAAGATAAACAAGTCTGAATATCATGAGTAGTTCTGATTTTATTCAGGGAATTTATTAAAGCAATGGGTTAGTGAAAAATTTGATCATTGCATCTCCTTAACATCACCATGGATTGCAGTTTATGCATTTGGAATTTAGTCAGTTTTAGAGCTAATAATGCAGCTGAAGTCTCTCGGGAGAAGAAGCAAATGCCAAGGAAAGAGGTCATTATCTTGAGAGCCATAAAAATCTGAATTGGAGTTATACTGAAAGACTTTGACCTAAAAAGAAAACCATCACAAATTAAAGCAAGTATTAAAGAGAGTAATTGACTGGACATTTGCCAACTTTGAATTAATTAGATTTAGCCTTACTTTTTAAAAGTGCTAGTTGTAGCAAAATGAAAACCATCCTTCTTCCATATAATGAGACATTAATGTTCCCATTATCATTCATTTCAAATTGAGCTCTTCCCAACTCAAATCTGTTTAGTTGGTTAAAAATGAAGTGATGGCTTCAAATAACATAGCTGTCAGGAAGAGCTCCATCTGGCTCTAAATTAGTCAAATAAATGGCATTTCCATTTTCACCCGCTTTGCATATACTCACAGCCTTAGTATTAATATTAATAGTTTTGAGGTTAATTACTTTTGGAATCAGGAAGTTAAACAAAAAATATAAAATTCTAACCAAATGATTCTGCATTCCTAGCATTTGCTTTATGCTTGCGTCTGAGTGCATGAACATGCATAGGAATGCCTGCTTATAGGGAAATGAGCAGATATGAAATGTATTGATCCGGTTCTTCCTGTCATTAACTGAGTAGCAAACCTGTCACTTCGCCAAGTAGTAAATCGTGTTGACAGAATGCATTACATTTTATAAGATTTTTTTCTTTGTCAGATCATTTGTAGCTGAAGCACACTTACCACCATTTAAAAGTGAGCACCACAGCATTCCCCAGCCATTGACATATTTCTCTTGACCTGGGTAGTCAATTTCTCTGCTAGCACAGAAAGTTTTAAACATGAACAAGATCCTCTCAAGCACTCTTTGCTTCAGACTGCTAACTTTGTTATTTGTAATAATCTTTTTAGAATTGGTACATGGACTGCCATATCATATGTATGTACATATGAATAGAAAATATTATACTTAAGTACATTAATCCTTATCTTCCTGCTTGCATCACTTTAATTTTTCTGCCATTATTACAATAGTGTTTTAAGACATTAATATAATGTAATCATCAAACATCCCTTTAGTATTTGCTGTTTTAAATTGAGATTAATCTGTGATACTATCCCTCTCGAGTAAATTAATTTTAACCAAGACTATACTAAGTTAATTTCAACTTCACTTTCTTTTTTTCTAATCAGGGGGCACCTGTTTCTCATGTTATTTCATGACCCAAAAAGGGGAAATGTATAAATAGTAATACAGTCATTCACATGATCTCTGCATATTTCAAAAGTCATCGTGAGGCAAGAAAAATGATATTTTCATTCAATGTAATTATTATTCACTTACTTATGAAAGAAGAGTGGCTCAGAGAAGAACATATCAAGATAGAAACTTGGATTTGAAGAAATTTGAGGGTGGTACACATGGGAAATCTACCTAGTGCTTTTAGAAGGACAATGTTAACACCCACATTATGCATTGAACTATTTATCAACTTTCTAACCTATTTATGGGATTTATGTTAAATGGAATAATTTAATCTATGACATCTACAAATATATTCTATGAAAGTAGGAAAAAATAAGCTTCTGCTCTTATAATATTTTAACTTGTATTTATCTTAAAAAAATTTTTATTGCATTCTGTAGTGAAAATAACTTCTAATCTGAAAATCAATAGAGCTAGATTTAATACTGGTTTATTAGGCAATCAACTTAACCTCATTGAAACTTTCAATATTTGTATTGTAAAAATAGTAACTTAAAATAGTGTTCTCTAATACTCCCTTCAGTTTTAAATTCTAGGGCTATCTATCATCTAACTAACCTCCTTGTCAGGGATAGGGAGTGATCCTTTACTTTTGTCTTATATAGGAGAATCAGGATAGAATGTAATATTGTTTACATGACACTGGATTGAGAAAAGGGACCTTGTTTCTCCCTTTTCGATCTAATTCAACTTTACTAAACTATATTGCCTCAGATGTGATTTTGAAAGTCAATGTAAATCAGAGCCATTCTTTTGGCAGTGGAAATCAAATTGGATAAACCCTTGTTATTTATTTATTTATAGAAGTTTTCCCATTGAAAAACAAATTGTCTGAAAGGAACCTAAATACAAGCCTGGCAGTCAAAGATTTTTGGTTTTATCCACGGCACTCACATTTTATATTCAACCAGTCAAAATGATTGCACTTGGTAGGCTCTGTTTCTCTTCCTGTAAAATGAGATTTTTCAATGTTCTTAACAGTGCAAATGTATGAAAGAAAAATGTGTCATATATTGAGTACTTTGCAAAATTGAGATGTTGGTTGATGGCAACTATAAATTCTGATTTCATGTGCATATGAAATACAAAAAATCCAACTCTGAAGCATTTTGCTAGATTACAATTAAATAACATTTCTGTCCCCAGAATGCCACACAGTGATATGCATACATCACTGACAGTATATTGGAAATGTTTTTCTCTGGGGTCAGAGTTGATCAAGGGGAACTCCTTTGATCTCAGTTTCATTACATGTAAGTGGGGAGTATTGAATTATTAGTATGGTTATTTTTTTATCTAAATTATCTATGACTGGTATAAGATTCTCTCCATGTATGCGTTTTTTTTCAAAGCAACTGAATGTTTGACTTATTTTAGTCCTTTAACACAGTTTTAAAAATAATATAAATTTGTCTACTGACAGACTACAAAATTGGAGTCACGTTCCTCTCTCTGTGTTAGACAATATCCAAGACAAATGCCACAATGTGCCAACTTTCACTTGTCTAAGCCATAGAAAAGTATGCCTTAATTGATAAGACTGAAAATGGGCAAACTGCCCATCAGAAAAGGTAAAAGACCAACTATCATTGAAGAAAATGAATAGAATTAAAAAAAGAAAAATGTTATACTTAAATTGTAAAATTCAGAGGAAATTTCTATTGATATTTTGGGGAATTTTCTTGAATAAATTGTGTCAATAAGAGTTGTGTCTTGCTTTTTCTTTTATTTTTCACTTAATGTTATTTCATGAGAATTTTCCCACATCAATAAAATAATTTATTTCTAACTAATAAGCCCTATTAGTACTATAGTGTGTTTTAGAAAACTTTGTGCTTATTATTGGAAATTAGATATTATGACCTGATTACATTTTAATATTATAAGCATTGAAAAAAATATATGGGGCTTTATATTTGGGATGAGTGTGTGATCTCAAATCACATGAAAAAGACTTTTGCCTTCTATATAAGATCATGTGTGTTCTGAAATGAATTAAATAATTTTTGCAATGTAAATTTTTCATATGACAAATGTGTCTTACAGATACAGAACTGGCTAACCAGTTGGGAGAACTTAACCAGGTGAGCATGTGGAATACTTATGTATGTGACTCTCATAATAATTATAAGGCAAATGATTTTAACATAATGTTTTTTAAATTATTAATACAACAATGTAAAACTTATAGCTGAAATGATCATGTGATATAATGTCTAGAAATCTGAATATGAGGTCTACCTCTCCAGTTACCTATGAGATTGTGGCCAAATTAAAATTCTGTAGACCTAAATATCCTCATTTGTAAAATAGGAATCAAAAACAAGATTGGTAGTTTTCAAAAGTTATTATTTTTAAGAGTGGAAACACTTTTTTCCCTTACACAAAATTTTATATAGTCCCAATAAAAGTGAAGCTGTCCTGCTTGAAGCATTGAGGGCCTGCCGTGCTATCTTCCTGACTTGCATTTGGCCTCCTGCAGGGATTCCCCTTAGCAATTGTATTTCCCCACTTCTTGATATGATAAAAAGAAGGTGGTTACCAGGATAGGGGGGAGGAGCGGGGGGACAGTTGTGGGGGGAGGTGGGAGTGGGCACTAGATATAAGGTGATGGAAGGGGAGCTGATACTGAGTGATGGGCACATAATACGATGCATGAATGATGTGAGGTGGACTTGTACATCTGTAAACTGTCTAATTGTTACCAACCAATGTAACCTCATCAAATTTAA
>PVKE010050700.1:0-10869 GCA_004027555.1 Craseonycteris thonglongyai
CAGTTTCCCATAGGGTTCAATGTAAATCCGGTTAATCCGTTCTGACCTTTTTTTTCGGTTTTTGAAGCACAAAAAATATGAAACAAATTACAATACACATTAGTACAGTATAGTAATGTAGAAAGAGCACAACAAAAATCAAAAAAAGTCACTGAAAGTACTCACAGTGTACTTTTTTCTGTGTCTCTTTTTCTCCACGATCTTCCTACAGGAAGTCACAACCATGTGACAGCCAGGAAATAGCATTAAAATGGCCGCGGCTCCTGTTCCTGAACCGAAGCGGAGTTTGTGAACCGGAGCATATTTTGATGAACTTTTCTGTTCGTGAACCGAGTTGTTTGTGAACAGAAGCCTTCGTGAACCGAGGTACCACTGTACTAGCATTTAATCCATGGATTCATAATTTAAAATTGTATATACCTACACGTATTTAGTGTAGCAAATATTTGTCTCTTGAATTAGAAAGCCCTGTGAGGTCCAGGTTTTCTTCATGTTCATATTCTTAGCACCTAGCATAATGCCTAGTATGTGGTAACAGTTCAATAAAAAATATTAAATAAAATTGTAGGAAATATAAAAATCAAACTGTGCTTTAAGTTTCTAAATAAATGTTATAAAGAAAACCATGTTACCTATACCAGTTTACAAGAGCTTTTGAAAGAAGTGAACGTGGTGGGATCTTATGAGAAGCAGTACCTTTTGATTTATACTTACATACATACATACTTAAAAAATGATAACTATATCAAATATAGCTTTTAACAAAAACTAGAGAGGGTCTGGGCTATTTGTGGCCCCCTACCAAGAATATTACATGACCAGTTTATATTCTTATAATATAAAAAATAATTTATGTTCTGTAAAGGACACGCATAGATTTGGGAAAAATAGTTGCTCGCAAGGTTTTAAACAACTGGGTAATGTTTTGGAAGAATTTGAGATGCACTTAGTAGTAATGTGGGGAGAGAACAAAGTCCAGCCGTTGGCAGGCGCTTTCTTATTGAGGTACGTAGACTCTCTGACATGTAGCTTTCCTCCACCTATTTCATCATCTCAATGTTTGTACAATCAGGGAGTGAAAGACAGTGTTCCCTCCCTTCCTCTCAGGCACACACAAGGCAGCAGAGAAGACCTTCAGAATATTTGTGTCCAGAGGAAACAATAACTACTTGGGACCTGGATGAAGCAGGAGATGAGCAAGGAACTTCCCACCACCTCTCTAAAGAATAGTGATACAAACAATGCCTAATTTGTAAAATCATCTTTCTCTGTAGATAGAGACCATTTAATAATTTTGAGTTTCTTAGATAAAAAATAATAAATCCTTAGAAGGCAAAAATCTGTTGATACTCGAGTTTAGTACACATGATGGATACTTGGTAATAGCAAGTGTCTGGAAATTTTAACAATTCATTATCATACTGTGTAGGTGGTCTACTAACTTGTAGACAAGTTAAAAATGTTTTTTACATCACTTAGAGAAAAAATGATCAGTTTGAAGCTCCTCAAGTCATCTTTGTTGGTTTTGTCTCTACAGTACCAGTCTGAGTGCTTTTGCTGTTTAACATTCTCAAAAGAAAAGTGCTTTGGAAAGTTGTTGCTATGGTAATACTCATAGATATGGGGAGAAAGATGCAAGATATAGATTAAATGTATATTTAATAGGTACATGTATATTAGCAAAAAGCAACATTATAGTATTTCAGGCAATACGACATTCCTTGTTTAGGGTAAAAATAACTGCTAAGTCGAAGGCACTATTTAAACAGATGTCTCTTGAGAAAAAAAAATCAAATATAAACATCTTTATTTTCTAAGCAGTTCATATAGCTCACACAAATAATTATCATGTTACATTTATAGTTCAACACTACATTAAGAATTATTTTGATTATTAGTTTGCAAAAGGAAAGCACATAATTCAAATATCTTCATCATAAATGATGACATTAAATCAACTTTTCTATGTAAACACTGTATTTTGTTCATTTCCTGCTCAAGTTTTCAATTTACTAGAATTTTCCTAGCATATACTTTTCTTTCCTTGAAGTTTCTTCAAATTTGTTGTTGATGCATAACTGGGGTTTATAATGATCTTCATGGCTTAAAAAACCTTTCACTTGCCATGCATGTTCTTGCTTTTTAACCCTCAAAACACTGGTTAAATTCCATGCCTTCCCATTCTCTGATTGACCCACTTGCTTGAGAACATTGCACTTTTATATGTCCTTTCCCAGACATAGAAAAGCACAAAGTATATTTCTTTCCATTCTAGGACATGATTGTACACATATTAATACAAGTAGATGCCAGATTCTAGTGAAGACAGAGTGATATTACCAAGAGAACTGAGCTGGGAGTCAGGATGCTAGGTTGATTTTCTGGATCTGCCTCATGGTTGAGAGCCCTTGAGTGAATCACAGTACACACGTCTGTGTCCTACATCGTTCTAACTTTGAAATACAATTTGAGTTGGAAGAGCTTTAAGAGCCCTTCAGCTCTTCCACTATAAAACAGTTAGTGAAACCTGTCTATGTTTAGACAGAATATAATTATCTCCTTGACATACAAAGACATCTTGGATATGTTTTTTAAGCCATTGTAAACATTGACATCTCTAAGACAGGTGCAAATCTAATTTGCTTTGAGTGCAGTTATAGTGCAAATACTATCAAGAAATAATTATATATATTCAGTGTTAGAGTGTGAACTGTAAAACTAATCCCTTTAAGATGTCTATTTTGAATTTTTATGAAAATGACACTGAAAGCCAATGCAGTATTAGAGTGAAAACAGTAAGACTGATATTCAACAAATTTGTACAGTTGACTATTCAACAGAAGATTCAAACTCAAGTGAAGGTAACTTTATCCAATATAACATTCATAAATGTGCAAGACCTATATGTATATAAAGCAATGATTATTGTGATTCAGGAGACGAAGAATGAAATTGGGAAGAAAAAGAAAATACTCCAAATATGAAACCATTTATCCTAATTGCTGGTATTAATATAAAAGCTTTAGTTTTGTAAAGACTAGGAACAAATCCTATACCTCTCTGTGTTTTGAAACAAGTGCTTAGTGATGCTTATTTTTTTGAAATGATATATATGTAGAAACAAACAGATACACAAGTCAAAATATGAAAAACCAGAACTTGAAAGAGGATGAGTCATGGTTTCCAGTGATAAGTGGTGAAATGAAAGCATACTTTTCATTATGTATCATAATGTTGCAAGTACAAATATCTAAAATACGTATGTACTGGTCAAAATGAGCAATATTGGAGACACCAATATTTTTAAAAACTATGCCTCCCAAATGTTTCTTGTCTATATCACACGTTTGTACTTTGTGGATAATGAAACTATACATAAAGAAGACAGAATATGAAAAGTGTGAAGTATAGTTGGCTATCTGAATTATGAAGTTAAAGAATTATACACTTTAGATAAAGCTATCTCTCTAGACAAGTCACTGATGAAATTCAAAGGATGGCTGGGGAATGTGCAATTTATAGCTACCAAATGTGCCAGATATGGAATCAAAGTTTACAAGTTATATGAATCCAATACTGGATATTGCACCTGCAAATGTGAAGTTGAAAAATAAATAGTATTTTTTGCTCACATAAAATTTCATTTCATTTGTATGCCAAGGAATTAAACATATTATGAAACTCTAAGGACTGGTTTTAAGATATTACTAAATATTAGAAAATAAACGTTTGTAGACTTGAACACTGTTTGCTTCACGATAAAGCAAATAAAAGCTATAAGTAGAGTGCTCCGATCACTGCACTTATTGTGACTTTTGTTTGGATATTCTGAAAACTGACAGCTCATTACAACTCATTTATTTAATAACAAAAAACACTTGCAAGTAATGTTTTTTAGCAGTTTGCTTTTAGTTTTATTTTATGAGGAGATTGAGAAGGATATAAAATTTGAGATGGATTGGGAATAAAATGAGGTAAATATATATATAAATAATAGCCATGGCATTGTGAATTTCAGAGCAAAAAACTTTGATTAAATTTGGAAGAAACTGCATGAAGTTCTCATGTGAATTACATTCCACATTGAGTAATTACCTAAGAATACAATAGCAATAAAATGCATGCAATGATTACATCTCCTCTTTTCATTTAGTTAGAAGATATATAAGCTTCATAATAAACTCACTTTATGAATAGTCTGAGAATCTGGCATAGTAAAAACACCATGCATGCAAAGCATCAGATTTTGCTATGCTATACACAATGAAAAAAAGAAGCCAAGAACATTAATTTTTCTCTTTTACTGCCACAAAAACACAGAGATCGCAAAAAGCAATCCTATGGGGTACTTGTTAATAGAAATCTTGTTTTATGCTTCATAAGGGAACTACATTTTTTTCTTTTTTAATCAGAAAAACAGTTTAAAATTATATAAGCCTGGCATTTTAAAAACTCCTCTATCAAATGTCACATTCGTTTTTGATCACACTCTAACAATGGTTAAACTTGTCACCACTATTTTAGCAATTTACTTCTAATTGTAAAATGCATTTCTGAAAGCACTGAGGGAACATCTTTCTGGGTGGAATATGATTTCTTCCACCAGTCTTACCTAGCCAGTGACCAATTCTTTTCACGAACACAACAAAAATAACTTACAACAGAGACATTAGTGGTGGCAGCTATGGCTACAAGAATGTGATTATTTGTCTGGAAAATCCAGGAAACAGTAAGCACTGAACATAAAATGAACACAGAAAACAAGGCTAAAATTTTAAATTTATGTAGTAGTAAGAAATAAAACTATATTGAGTGCCCTTGAAATAAAAAAAATACCCATTTTAATTATCTGTATCATCTGCCCATTTATCCTATACAGTAAATATGTTTAAAATTTGTTTCAACAGTAAAATTTAGATGTTGAGATTACCAGTATGTTTTAAAGAGTAGATCTCATTAATGTCTATAAAACCATAGCTTCTTTGAAGGTGAAGAATAACTAGAACATTGTTGAAAGTTAGCATACATTCTAAATAGGAGGATATTCAGAAATTAACAAAACCTTGTTTGTTCTCAGTAGTATCTTTGACTATCAATAGTCTTCAGAAAAATCTATTCCAAATACAAGATTATCTTAAACATCAAAAATCGTTAAGTGGTAGTTAGAGAGCTATAAAACCTTTCATCTAAGAGATAACATTGAGTTCCATGATGCCACTGGTTTAAATAAAGAACTATAATATTTATGCTCATTCTGTATTTTTAAAATATACGAGGGCTGTCCATAAAAGAAAAAAAAAAATCCAGCCATTGTCAATATAACAAGAACAATTACATGGCTGAATACTTTCTGGACAGCTTATATATATATTAATAGTAAGATTTCTTGGATTAAATTTCAGTACTACTTAGCTGACCTTGGGCAGCATTTGCCCCTGTAGTCCTTAGCTATCTCATCTATTAAAGGTGTCAAATATATCTCCTTTATGTGGTTACTCATGAACATTAAAGGAGACTCTGTACGTAAGTAGATTGTTATACTCTGCAGCACATACTAAATACTTGCTCACTAATAAATTATAAACATTGTCCTAGGTTACAAGCCCTAATGACCATTGTTCTTTCCTTGAAGATTAGCAACACAGTGTGAAAGCTATATCCTAAATCATTACAAGCTATGATTACCCAACCATTACTGCTGCTTAGGAGAAATGTTCATTCATTACAAATATTCATGAGAAAGCTTATTTCATAACCTACTTCCTAAGGATGTTTTAAAAGAATGGTATTTTAAATGAGGCTAATGTAGACTTCTACACATGTTCAACAAAAGAAAATAAAATTATAAGAAAAAGTAGAATATGAAAATGGAAGTTGTTTTTATAAATTTATAATATTTTTAATTCCATCAAATCTTAATTTTGTAATCCAATCAATGTTCCATTTGATAATAGTACATTTTTAATGCAAGTGTAAATCATTCTCATTTAAAAAATTTATTTCACAGCTTTCCGGACTTTTGAAGCTGATCCATAATATATAATTTAAAAAAATTTTCAATTTAAAAATGGTCTTTTAATTTTTGCCTATTCTAAAAATAATACTAATAATATATGAATTCTTTTCTACTTTATATTAAAGTTTAAAGTACACCAATAATTGTAATGTATTTGATATTTACATACAGTTTTTAAATATAACTTTTAATAATAAACGCCAGGGAAGCCGGGATGGCTAAGTGGGTTGAGGACTCACTTTGCAACCCCAGGGACCGAGGATGGAATCTGGGCTCTTGCGGACCCATATGCTGAACTGGGGGGCGCCCCCAATTTGGTTCTCACCAGGGTGAGACCCACAGCCCAGTTCCTATCCTGTGCTGCCCCACGCCCATCTGTGGAATGAAACTATGTGGAAAAACCAATTCTGTCAACTATGGACATTGTTCTGGGCCCTCCCCCTTCTCTCTGTCTCTATCTCTCTCTCTCTCACTCTGTCAAAAACAATAAAAATAAATCTTTAATAATAAATGCCCTTATTATCTGTTCATAACCTTATTATTAATATAAATTTAGAGAATCCCTATACTTAGTCTTTCCATATACTTTTAGAAATATTAATACTTTTGGTAACGTTTTCCTCTAACACATATGTTAATTGAATCAAAATCTTTTAATTTTATATAAATTTCTGCAAATACATATATTATCAGTATGTTTTAATTTCTATATAAAAAACTGCTGGCAATTTTCTCAAAGGACATATTAATTAAATATATATATGTATATGTATTTTTTTAATTCTGGCTCTTTAATAGATTATACACTCCACTGATTTGAGAAGGTACACATTTAAAAAAAACAAACCAATGAAGGTGGTTTTCATTAACCCAAAGACAGAGAGAGGCAAGATAAAAATAAAAGAATATAAATCCAAAGAAACTATATAACAATTGAGGGCAGAAATTAATTAAAAAATAAATAAAACATAGATCTTAGAGAAAAGAACCCAAAAGTTAGATCTTTTAAACAACTAATAAAACCCAGATGTGACCAAAATAAATAAAATAAGAGAGAGAAAAAAAACACAAATAATTAATATCAGAATTCAAAGGGGGGAAATCACTACAGAGTCTAGAATCATTAGCCAATAAGGGTATATTATATGAAATTTTAGCCCAATAATTTTGAGAACTAGATGAAATGGGCAAATTTCTAGGAAAACACAAATAAGCATCAATACAAGAAGAAATAAAATATCGAAGTAGTGCTACAGCAATTTTTAAAAATTGAATCTATAATTAATAAACTTCCAAAAAGACATTTTCAGATCCAAATGCTATTATTTTTATTTTTACCAAACATTTAAGAAAAATGTAAAATTAATCTCATACAAAATTCTCTAGAGATCAGAAAAAGAAGAAATACTTAGTGATTCTTTTTTTTATGCCAATAAAACTAGATATGAAATCCTGAGATACATAAAAAAGACCATTACAAATCAACAAATAAATTAATCTCATGAACTTACATGTGAAAATTATAAACACAGTATTAACAAAATTGAGTAGTATGTAGAAATAATCATGACCAAATGGGTTTATTTCAAGAATCCAAAATTAATTTGACATTTGAAAATCAATCCATTTGACACACATTAAAAGGATAAGACAGAAAAACTATATGATATTTTAAATACAAAAAAGCCATTAATAAATTTCAATATTTAAGTTATTTAAAAATATATACTATAAATATGGAGTTGAAGGAATCTTCCTTAATTTGATAAGTATTTTTAAAGGAAAGAAACCTCAATATCATATTTATTGGTGAGCTATAAAATATTTTACTCTTGAGGTAGAATGAAACAAGAATGCCTGCTAGTCCCACTCCATAAATGCCCTACACAGTGCACCGAGTCAAGAAGAAATAATAGGTATATAGATTAAAAAGAAAGAGTGCAAATTGTTTTCATTAGCAAACAATATGTTTTCATAGGGAAAGATTACAAAAGAATAGCCAGAAATATTAATAGAATTAAAAAGTTAATTTATGAAATTGAAAAAGGTCAATATACATGCATTATACCCCTATGGATAATACCGGCGATAAATAATTTTTGGAAAAGCTATTTTTAAATAGCACAATTTACTAAAGCAAATTAAAAATGATCAAGTATCTAAGAATAAATCTAATGAAAGATCTGAAATACCTCTACAGAGAAAACTCTAAAACATTATTGAGGGCACATATAAATTTAAAAATTAAAAAAAAAAAATTCAAAATAAATGAGAGGTGGGTGGGTGTAATGTTTTAAGGATTGCGAAATTCAAATGAAATCCAAGCAGGATTTTCATTTGTGGAAATTTAAAAAAGAATTCTAAATTATATATGCAATTTACATAAAGTACAAAGGAGCAGGAATAACAAACATTCTATTTTTATAAGTAGAATATATAAAATCTACATAAAAGGTCAAAAGATGGAAGGCAAAAAGCGAAGGTCTAAGACACCCACATAAGTTGTTCCACAAAGTCCAGGTGGCTCATTCCACAGTGAAGACCACAGGACCCACCCAAACACACAGAGCTTCCAATCAGCTTTTCAGCAGCACTTTACTCTTAGGTATGAACCAACAGTTAGTCATCAGACATTTCACAAGAGCATTCAATGTGAATGCTAGTCCAAAACGGAAAAAAAAATGCAAAATGAAGGAAATAGAGACTAAGCACGGAGAGTGAAGTAATATTTAAAATTACATATACATATATTTTAGAGGTAAGCGAACACATTACAACTGCAAAACAAAATTCTGTAAAAAACAGAAGATATTTATGACTTACCAGAATCTGGAAACAGCCCTGAAAAGGGGAAGATGTTTACAGGTTACCAGAGCTGACTCCATGGTGGAAACAGGCTGGGGCACGGTGCTGAGGTAGAACAAACTGAACCCTGATTGACTACCTGCTGGAGGTTGGGTGAGAGTTAAAAACTCCAGGGGGACCCAGTCATAGGGAGGACCTCCACAATATTGTGAGTTTTACCTCCAGGAGCTCCACCAGCGCTCACAGTAAATAGCAAGAAAAATCTCCTCCTACTGGAAGCAGGAGCCATTTTGGAACATGTCAGAACCCTCTGTTCTTCTTAATAAGGCCTGCCCTCAGGAGAAACCAATTAACCTGAGCCTAACTTGCTGGGATATAATCAGAGTATGAACTGATTTGGGGAAAAGGAAACATCCAGCTCCTCAGCTGTAGCCATTCTGGCCCACCTAACTCCTGGGAGAGAAAAAAATGGAGAAACTCTTGTGAAGTTCATAGTCCAGAGACACAGGCTTACTAAACAGGGATATAAAGGCGTATATACCGCAAAGACATTGTGGGTTTCAGACCACCACAATAGTGAGTTAGAATGCTAGTGAAGGATCTTGCCTGTAATTTGTAAACAACATAACACCTGTGAATTGCAACAAAGCAAAGTATGATAAAACAAGGTATGCCTGTACAGAAAAATGAGAGGGAAGTGCTCTTAGATATTAAAAGAGTGGTAGAAGAAATAAAATACCCAAGTATGGGAGATTAAAGAATTCTTCAGAAGGTAGAACAAAAGACAACAAAACATCAGCTGAAAATAAAAAATGAGGAAGTAGTTAATTAGTCCATTAGGAATACATCCAAATAAAGTTACAGAAAAGAAGAAAAACAAAACAACAACAATGAAACAGAGGGAAGGAGATTAATAAAGAAGTAATTCAAGAAAATTTCCCAGAACTGAAGAGCATGTATTTTAAGAAGGAAAGAGCCCACAAGATGCCCAACCAGTGATTAACTACAGAAATGAAACATGATGATACTCAGACTTCCCATATATGAGGGTGATCAGGAAAAATTCCAGCTGTTGTCAATAAAATGAGAATCAGTACATGGCTGGATACTTTACGAACAGCCCTTGAATTTTTATTTCCAATTCAACAAACCCTCATAATTTCACTGTTTTTAACCCAAAAACATCAACAAGGAAATTTCCAAGAATATATTAAAATTTTTTGTCCACTGTTAAGAAACAGCAACAAATGTGCTCTGTGTATAGGTTTAGCCCTGGTGTGAATTAGCATTAAGTCAATTGAATGTTTACTTAAAACCGTCTTTGGCAAGGTAACCCACGATCTTAATCTGGGACTTCCAGCATCCACAACTGTGAGAAAATAAATTTCTGCTGTTAAGCCATTTAGCACTACATGGTATTTTGTTCTGTGATATTTGATATCTGGTCTATGAAATTTTGTAGAGCAGGATGACACACACGTACTTTATCATTCATGAAAACCCAGTCAAATCCCTGAAATTTACTTTTTAAACAAAAAATAATATGGTCGTGGACTTGAATGCAAAATTATTTTTTGGTTTTTTTTAAAGCTACATATCAAATGCCTGAAGTAATCAGACATTACACTCACTTTACATACTGGTTCAGCTCTGATGTTAGGAAATTAGATTAGACGATTACTTTCCTTAAGGCCCCATGCATGCCAAGAGCTTGAGGAGTCTGGATATATTTTCCAGAATCAATACTTTCTTTAGTAGTGACACAGTAGCAGACAATTGCATAATGAAGCTGTCTGTCTTTATTTACACAATGTATTTTTGTATTCACTAGGCCAGAAAGAATAGTTCTGTGTAGCAGCTGTCATTGTATTTTTTTTTTTGCTTATCTCAGTCCTGTCTGCCAGTGTTATAATTCACCAGCTGACACCCGCCTTGGCAGAAACCAAGGGCAGTGATTTCATGTCACAGCAACAACGGGGCTCTGAACTCTGACACAATTCATCTTAGTTCTAGTTAGTAAAGGGGGATTCTTTCAGTTTTCTCCCCTT
>PVKE010050701.1:0-10859 GCA_004027555.1 Craseonycteris thonglongyai
GGTGACAAGTGTAACACATAAGTCAAAATGTATTGTCTGGGTGGGCGGAGATCACAGTGTCAGGCTGTCAGAATTCTAGGAATTTATGACCTTGGCAAATTCCCAGAATGCATTAAACTATTGCTAGAAAGTTTTGTCTTCTACAATCGCTTCAAAGTCCATGGTACACGGAATTCCACCCCAGACATTGCGATCGATCCACGATCGACCAAAATTGGCCTCGCGATCGACCGGTGGACCGCGATTGACTTGTTGGCCACCCCTGCCAATAAGTTTAACAATGAAAAAAATAAGATCACTTCCTGCTGTCTTGCAAGGCTCTCTGCAGAGCAGTAATGTTGGCCTCCAGCCACACTTACCTCTTTTCAAGCCTGGCATTGGCTACTTTCACGTCTGTTGCTTGGGGACAGCCTGCCTGGGATGACCCTGTCTGTCAGATCCTTCTGAGTGGTGTATTAGATCCCTTTTGATGTTTCTCCTTCAAATCATTTAGACACATGGTGTCTTAATGAGTTCAGGTACAGAGAAACCTGCATTCCCTGAGAGGACCAGGGGCCCCACAGGAACAGGCTGGATTTGTGGTGGAAGAGTGAGGTATGCTTGGTGTGGGTTTTCTACATGAGTCTGCATCATATGGGGTTGCACAGAGTTCTACTTCTCGCTCAGATGGAAGTGAAATGGAGTTTAGATTTTAGACTAGATCTATAGGTAAGATCCTTAGCACCCTAGATAAGGGTTTCCCTTGCATTACTACAGACAGTATCTGTGGACAGGACATACATACAGCCTACATTAATAGTAAAGACTGAAAATATAAAGTCCACCAGTCCAGTCTTGCAAATAAATAAAAAACAAAAAACAAATCAGTACAAACTACTTGACAAGCACTAAACTGAAGGCGCAGGCTGCCCAAAGCTGTGCTCGCACTTCAGAATTTCCATGCCGGCTGGCCACAGCCGGGTTTTGGAATGTTAATTGGGACCTGATCACACTAATAGACCAGAAATTATAAAATGCTTTATGTACCGGTCACTTAATCCAGGTAGTTACAAGTCCAGTTATGCTTAGGTTTAAACTGAGGCTTAAAATCTAATATATTTATTGCAAATAACACTGAACACTCAAGTACCCTCATTTTAAATCTAAACGATACCACATATCGTATCCATTTCCTGCATCTTTGAACCACGCAGCAGCTGACTCTGTCATCTTTCTCTCTCATGTGGGAATATTCAAAGTGACATCTCCTACTACGTCACTCTAACTGGGAAAAAAAGTGGGGAGATTGGTTGCCACGCACTGTTTTATATTAGAAGAATTTAGTCTAAGATGCTACTACAAAGCCCATAACCCAGCTGCCTGGGTTATAACCAAGGTGGTATATCAGCATCCTAGTCATTCTTATTTTTTCAGTGTTGGCTTGTTTGCTTCAAAAACACATTTTTAATTGTCTTGGTCCATCATTACGCCGCTTCTTCTTTATTTCCTAGAAATATCCACTGGGAATGTGCACTATACACAAAAGTACAAACACAAACCAGAGCTAAGAAAGGCCCATGTCCCTTGACATCAAGGTTTTTGCAAAGAAAAATATACAAAGGTAGCCCCACCTCACTCTGGCTTCCTAGTAACCTCAGAAAAAAATTCCAGAAATGTGTTTTAATTCTTTAGCCTGAGTGACAAAAAGGTTAAAATGTTTCCCAGAGTCCACTTAAGAATAATTCTGACCTTGGGAAAATGGATTTTGTTAGCCCCAAAGCCTATTAAGATTAATGGCAAGAGGGGCTCATTATTCTGCCAGAAAAATCTACTCTCAGATCTAAGAGGGGAGTTTTATTCTGCTCATTTCAAACAGAGGGGACCCAGAGTGCCTGACAAATACCCACTAGGAATGGGGTGCACTTCAGACACATGGCAGGGATCCATTGCAGCAATATTCTTTTGGGGTGGTATTGTGTAGCCCAAGGGGAAAAAAATATTGTAAAGGATTTCTTACATAAATTAGATGGGTCACTTTGTTCTCAATCATGAAACCTACCACTCTGGCTACCCTTTCTGACTTAATGAAGCCCAGAATAGTATTCAGAATCTGGAGTCTTATTCAGGATATAAATAGTTCTTGTGCCTGTTGACCTTGTTGCCCTGCAGTAGCAGGGGATACTGTTTCTTAGTCAAGTGCTCAGTCATCCCAATGATCTCCCCACCTCTCCTCTTTTGCTGCCCCTACTTCTGCCACAGCTGACCAGCTGACTTCTGCTATGTCTTGAACATTCTCAGGGAGGACCCCTGCAGTTCATCCACTCACCACTCAGGCCCAGGAACCACTTGTGGGCTGACTGTCTAGCAGGCTGCTACATCGTCATGGGAGGCTGAATTTTGGCCACATCTTCATCCCTGGTCATCTTGGCAGGGCAGAAGACAGAAGCTTATTGCTAAGGGACTGAAGTGCCCAGACTCAAAAATGGCTAGACGGGGACTCTGGCTTTAATTATCAGCTAATGGAATTGATGGGAGGCAAATACAGTAGAAAGGATACCTTCATAGTTTTAAAGGAATTTGGTTCAATCCAAGAAACCCAAGCTTAGCTGAAACAGCTTGTAATTGCTCAAATTTTAAGATAAGACCCAACCTCCTCTAATTTGCACCAAAAAGGTAATGGGCTCCAAAGGAGTGCAGATCCCAGAAAGGTATATATACCAATGTATATCTCAGATGAGAAGAGGACAATGGACAAGAGAGATCCTTCCAGAGAGCACAGCGAGGGTTTGCCAGATTGGTGGACCAAAGAACTAAGTGCATTGCCAAGGCAGATACTGTCCCTGTCAAGCAGATAGTGACATAAGCAATGAAACAGTGACTACCAGGTGTTGTTTTTGATTGGCCACTTCTTCAAATAAAAGTTTCCCTTGTAGTTATACCCCACCATTTTATAATTTAATGTGTTTATTCAAAAGAGATCCAGGCTTAGGTGCTGCAACAAAAGATCTAAAAGTTCAGTGGTTTAGATGCCGAGATAGCTCAGTGATTGAGTACTTGCCTTGTAATCACAAGGTCTGGGGTTTGATTCCTGACCCCAGCACATGCACCAATATGCTAAACTGCAGCACAACTAGTAACCACCAGGATAACTTGGCAGCAAAGGCTCTTGCCTCTCACAGGGGAGGCCCAGGCTCAGTCCCTGCCCCATACAGCCCACATCCACCTGTGTGGAATGAAACCATGTCACAACAAATGATGTACAACTATGGAGACTGCTCTGGGCCTTCCCCTTTGTTTCTCTCTCTCTCTCATTCTCTCTCCTTCTTTCAAACAATAAAAAATAATAAAATTTTAAAGAAATAAAATATAAAAATAAATCAAGATAAAACTTCATTGGCTTGAAGAAGACAGAGTCTCTATTTCTTTTTCATGTAAGTCTAGAGTAGCATTGTCCAATAGAAATACTATGCAACATAATGACAACATAAACCATCACTGAGATATTTTACATTCTTTTGCTTGTGCTCATTTACAGCCCACCTCAATTCAGATCAGCCACGCTTCAAGTACTCGATAACCACATGTGGCCAGTGGCTGCCATGCTGGACAGTGCAGGAGGGCAGAAGGGCAGTTCAAGTCTGCTCCACAGGGTTAGGCATGGACCTACAGCTCTCCAATTTCATTACTTCCTCATCCTGTAGAGAGGAGTTTCTCAACCTTAGCACCATGCTATTTGAGACTACATAAATCTTTGCTGTAGGGGACAGTATAGCATGCTCTAATATGTGTTCCTGTCCCTTACCCACTAGATGCCGGAAGCACCACCTCCTCTCCTCTCTTCGCAAATCCAAAATATCATCCAATGTTTAAGGAATAGGGGTACAAATCACCCCTGGCAGTGTTTCTTGGGTCTTTTTTATTTTATAGCCACTCCTCTTAATGACCTGCCTTTTAATAACCACTTCGACTTACAACCAGTTCACTAGAGCAAGCAATCCCCTTTCTCAGTCTTTGTTTTGTCTGTACAGTCAGTTAGTACAGTAGACTCTCCATTAACCAGAACTCAAGCAACCAGCAAAAGTTAATGGAAAATCTATTTACATTCATCCAGCATCTACCAATACCAATGGATGCTGGTTAACTGGGAGTCTACTGTATTCACTACACACAGCGTTCACAATTACCCAAGTCTACGTATTTTGTTTATAAGTGTGGTATCCTGTGATATCTACTGAAAAATACATACCCTATGGTACCACAACATACCACAAGACATCTGCTATTAAACTCCTTGCATATTGAGCAATTCGTTTAACAAACTAGTCATAGAAACAAAATTTGGTTGTTAAGTGAGGAGTACCTGTATCCAACGTTTCAAGATTTTCTGGGTAGAAATTTTGGTCTGCTACAAACTTTCCTATTATAGATTAAAGCAGAAGTTTCTATTAACTTTATTATTCTGCTAAAAATGTGAGTGAATTTGGCTATGTTAGAAAGTGTTTTAGGAACAAGGTACTGCCTTTACCGTACTCACTGCTTATGAATCTGACAATGATTCTAGATTATTAAATTTCACTTTTTTCCTCCCCCAATATCTTTATAAAACTATTTATTAATTAAAAAAAAAAAGAAATGTCTGGGCCTCAGTACCCTGGTTTCTGGATCAGATGTGAGTGGGATCCCAAAATGTGCATTTCTAACAAGCTCCCAGGTGATGCTGATGCTTTTTAAGAAATAATTCCAGGGTTGTATGCTCTTCTGCATGACTGGTCACCACCATGTGGCATTCTTGCTATCAGAAAGAAAGACTTATGGGAAATAGAGGACAAATAATATATTTTAAGCCTGTAATGGGAAAGTTGCACATGTAACTTTTGCTCTACAAGTGTGTGTGTGTGTGTGTGTGTGTGTGTGTGTGTGTGTGTTACATGCCACTGAGTTGATTCTGACTGCTGGTGACCCTGTGTATCAGTGATGTCCACAACATCTTGTGCTCAACAGCCCTGCTCAGCTCCTGCAGACTTATGCTTCTGGATTCTTTTATGGAGTCAATCCATCTCATATTTTGTCTTACTCATTTCCTACTGCCTTGTGTTTTTCCCAGCATTATGACTGTCTTTTCTGAAGAACCCTGCCTTCTCGTGATATGACCAAATAGAAAAGCTTCAGTTGTCATTTTTGCCTCCAGGGATGTTTCCGTCTTAATTTGTTCTAGGCCCACTTGTTCGTCCTTCTGGTGGTTAAGGGTATCCATAGAGCTCTCCTCAAGCATCCTATTTCAAAAGAATCATTTTTTTCCCCTACCAGCCCTCTTCACTGTCAAACTTTCATATCTGTACACAGTAATTAGCAACACGATGGTATGGATGATCTTAGAAGACCGAGTCTCTAAGACCAAGGGTCTCTAATGACACACTTTTGCTCTTGGTAATCTTACTTAATTTTTCCACTGATTTCTTTGTTGCAATTTCCATTTGAATTAATGACTAAACCAAGGTAAGCAGAATCTATAACAATTTTGATGTCTTTATTGTCTAAGTTATAGTTGTATATGTCTTCTATTGTCATGATTTTTGTCTTTTTAATATTAAAATGCAGTCCTGCTTTGGCATTTTCTTCTTTCACTTTCATCAGAAGTCATTTCAAATCATATCTGCTTTCTGCCAGTAAGATAGTGTCATCTGCACATCTTAAATTATTGATATTTCTTCCACTAACTTTCACTATCCCTTACTCTGAGTCTAGCCTGGTTTTTCATATATGTTCTGCTTACAGATTAAACAAATAGGGACATAAAAAAGCACCCTGGCCTACCCCTTTGCCTATCAGAAATCATTCTCTCTTTCCACATTCTGTCCTGACAGTGGCTTCCTGTTCACAATACAAATTATGCATCAGGATGATCAGATGCTAAGGCATGCCCATTTCTTTCAGAGCAACCCGTAGCTTTTCATGAGCCACATAGTCAAAGGCTTTACTGCAGTCTGTATACCATAAACTAACCTTCTTCTGAAAGTTTCTGGAGCACTCCATTAGCAATCAGATGCCTCTTCCTTTTCTGAATCCAGCTTAAGGTTGAGATACTACTGGGCATTGCTTGCTCCATATAACATAGTAGCCATGTGACCAGTTAAAACTCAAAAGTTCTATTACTAAAAGGGAGGGTTGGGACACTGGAGAATAGGGACTACTTGCATGCTCTTCCATAGGAAGAAACAGTATTGTTAGTCATAAGTTACCAAACTTACCAGAACTCCATCTAAAAACTGATTTAGAGCACATCAAGTTCAAACAAAGCTTAAGGTGTCTCCCTTTGAAAAAGAGAGGGGATGCTGGAATTGTTCAGTGGTTGAGTGCTTGCTTTGCAATTGCAAGGTCCAAGGTTCAATTCCAGGCCCTACCTGTGTAAACCCATATGCTGAACTATGGCTCAAGTGGTAACCACAGAAATGGCTCAGCAGTGAAGGTTATCACCTCCCA
Source organism: Craseonycteris thonglongyai (assembly GCA_004027555.1). Taxonomy (NCBI): domain Eukaryota; kingdom Metazoa; phylum Chordata; class Mammalia; order Chiroptera; family Craseonycteridae; genus Craseonycteris; species Craseonycteris thonglongyai. Next base: position 6,460 of record PVKE010050701.1, read on the forward strand.
TTTGGGAGGCCCCAGGTTTAGTTCCCACCCCATGCAGCCCCCACATTCACCTGTGTGGAATGAAGCCATGTCACAACTACTGTTATACAACTATGGAGACTGCTCTGGGTCTCTCTCTCTCTCTCTCTCTCTCTCTCTCTCTCTCTCTCTCTCTTCCTCTCTCTCTCTCTCATCTCTCTCTCTCACCTTCCGTCAAAAACAACAAAAAGAAAGAAAGAAAGAAAGAAAGAAAGAAAAAGAGATGCATATGATTCATGAAGGTATGAATTTAGATTCCTCTCCTCCATTCTTAAGAAGACAAAAAGTCCCCTAGCTTTGTGGTTTGAGAAGCTTTAACTCTACCCCCAGCTCCAGGAGTGGGTTCTGATTGATCTAAGCCAATCAAGAGATTAGATTTCCCTAGTCACAGTAAGTTCTGCGGTGGGCCCATGACCTAAGCTGGTCTAACCAGAGGGACATTTATAACTGTTTGATGTTTGGGGCAAGAGAAGCTGCCTTTCCCCTCAATATGAATGAAGAAACAATAGCCTGGGACAGTGGGCAGCCATGTGGCATGAGAGAAGCAAACCTACGGGTGAATCTGTAACATGAAGGAGGGAAGGTCCCAGAAAAATAATTCTAAAACCTTGATGACATTCTGAAGCTCTGTATCAAACCCATGCCTGATGTCCCACCTCTGGAATTTTCACATAAATAAGACAATAAATTTCTTATTTTGTTTAAATCAGTTTGATTTAAGTTCTGTGTCAATTGTAACCAAAAACACTCTCAATTATGGTTTAACCTGAATATGTTTCTTCCTTAGCACCTACATAAAGGCAAAGGCAAGTTGATCTCCTAAGCATTTACTACTATAAACCCTACACTTTGTGAGCTCTTGGCATGCATGAGCTCATGTAAGTTTCACAATAACCCTGGAGGTAACTACAAATCAGGAAATTGAGACTCAAAAAGATTAGCTAACCTTACCAATATCACTCAGATAATAAGTGACTGAACTGAGAATGGAGCTCAACCAACTCTAAGTCCAATCCTCTTTCTACAACTTTGGCCTCATATATTACTTTTTGAACCATGTATATAAATAACAAAGGTTTATATGTTTACTCAAACTCCTCGTGGAAAACCATTCTGACTTTTGAAAATCTGATTCAATGATCAAAAACACATGTAGAATATTAGTTAGAAGGTGGTGTAGACTGTAGTAGGATTTTATAGGCATCTTGGGCAGGTCCTTCAGAGTAATTGGGATGTGGAATGTGGAAGTCATTTTTATGGGAAAGTTGGGACATGGCCTCCTGTAGGCAGCCTCAGGCAAAAGAGTGAGTATATCAAGAAAAAAAATCACATTGAACCTGGTGATAAGGTTCATGAGGATGTTAATTAAAAAGAAATCTCATATTTCAAGGCTGTATTGGTGACACATTTTCAAACAATCACATATGATTATATACAATAAAAATATAAGATTTTACCCCCAAGATGTCAGTATTCTTTTGAAAACTGTGTTTGGCTTATGCACCATCTGTGGAATTCCTCTCTTGCTCACCTACCTTCTTGTTTATGTACCTCCTCAGATACTATAGCTCAGTCACCAAAAGGAGAAAGATGCCTGTCTTACATGTTGCTCGAGGATGATGAAATCTATTTAACCATACTATTTTAGCCTACTCTAAAGCCTTTTATTTGAATGTTTTTCGCAATGATTATTCTCTTATCAGGATAAATAAGAATTGTTCATTTTTATATCCACAATAATTAACTCTTTTGTGCTTGAAATTTATCCCTTTGATTAAATATCTGATCTCTGCCCTAAAATAAATAAATAGATAGATAGATAGATAGATAGATAGATAGATAGATAGATAGATAAAGTCCTTAACTTTACTCCATACTTTCCTGTACTTGGGTTTCATTTTCCTCCAGAAAGTTTACATTGAAAATGCCCTCAAAGCTCCTGAATTCGGCTTGAGGGACTTCAGTTTCCTCAATATCAATTCAACAATAAAAGTGGTTTAGAACTCGACTTGATCCAAAAGCTCATTTAGAAGAGGCTGTTTTTACCCCTTAATCAGGCATACAATTATGTCTATAAATAAATGCTAAAATGTTAATGAAAGGGGCTTGATGGGATCCTTTAAATTAGACACTGAGCTATAAAGTAGATTTAATGCCTCTGCCATCTTGTTTGTGTTCTTAATTTGTCTCTTATGAAGCAAAATATATTGAAAAGTTTTTTTCCTGCACTTGGTCTTTGACGTGGTCTCTGTTTAAAAAGTTCCCTAGATGATTATGCCACTTCCCCCTCCTGGCCTATTGCAGGGATTAAATTTTGGACACTCACTGCAACCAGTTCCTCTTCCTGGGTACTCAGCTAAACCACATTTCACCTCCCACACATGAAGGTGATGTCACCTGACCAGTCTCCACCATTGGCATATGAGTGGAAGTGATAAGCCACTACTGGAGGGAGGTAAGTAAGATCAGAGGATTCTTCACACACTCTCTTTGTCTTAGGCCAAATGGATGCAGAGGACCAAGCAGAGAACTGAGACCTGAGAAGACAGAGAAGCCACTAGAAAGAAAGGACCTGGGCTATTGAATGACAGTGTAAAGTAGAGAATCACCTTACTCTTCCAGCTGCAGCTCATTCACACTGGATTGAAACGTAAGTAAGAAACAAATATTTGTTAGATTAAATCGCTGACATTAGGGGACTGTTATATCATTACTTACATTGATTCATTCATTGCTCTATTAAGAGAGCATCTGAATATTGTTCAACTTGTATATTGTCCAGTTGAATTAGTTGTCCTATTGAGTGGGAAGCTGAATATTTGGAAGGCAAAAAGAAAAAAAACAATATATATATATATATATATATATATAATCACTAACCAAGCAACTCCACAGCTCTCATAGTCTGACCCATGCCACTTGACCTTGGAATTCATCCTGCCTTGTGTTAGCTTTGCTTCCCCATCTCAATTTCAAGTCCCTGGGAAACAAAGACCTTGTCTTACCTTCTACTCTATAGTGCCTACTGCAACTAGCACCATCTTGAGTAGTTAATGTTAGTGAGTAATAAATAAAATTTCTGGAAAACATGCTTAAATTTGTTTAAAAAGAAGCTGAGATGGAGAAATGAAAGTAACATTCACATGGTAGGCCTGGCCTTATAAGTTGAAACTCAGAACTCTGGATATTATCATCTAGATAAGATCACCTACAGCCTCCTTTTCCACTCAATGGAGAACTTCAAAACCCTTACTACAAATTATCCTGAAAATTGCCGGGGAGGCTAACACTCCCATGGTGACCCACTGCTCTGAATTCCTGCTCCTGCTGCATTCAACCAGGCTACGGATCATCTTTCTACCTCATACATCCTGCATGTGGTCCACCTCATATTAACTAAAGCGTAAAGTCAAACCTTGCCCTCAGTTTCTATCAAAATGTGTGTGTGTGTGTGTGTGTGTGTGTGTGTGTGTGTGTGTGTGTAATCACACTCACACCTTAAAAGGTATTAGGATGCTGGGATAGCTCAGCAGTTGAGCACTTGCCTCACAATCTCAAGGTCTGTGGTCCGAGTCCTGGCCCCAGCTCATGCAACCCCATATGCTGAACTGTGGCACAACTGGTAACTGCCAGAATAGCTTGGCAGTAAAGGTTCCCACCTCCTATGTAGGAGGTGCCTGGTTCGGTTGTGTAGAATAAAGCTGTGTCATAACTAATGATGTACCACTATGGAGACTGCTCTGGGCCCTTTCTCCTTCTCTCTTTCTCTCTCTCTCTCCCCTCCGCCACCCCCGCCCCCCATCTCTCCCCCCATCTCTCTCTCTCCCTCTCTCTCTCTCTCTCTCTCTCTCTCTCTCTCTCTCTCTCTCACACACACACACACACACACACACACACACACACACACACACACACACCTTCTCTCAAATAATTTTTGAAAGATATTGGTGTGTTAGCTTTGATAAAAAGTGTAGCCCAAGATAAGATGGTTTTATCCTAGCAATTAACTACCTAATTTAAATATTATCATTTCAATTCAAGGCTTTTTGGCCCTGATCATCAGGAATTTTTTAGTAGTCCTTCTTACAACCCCCCATACTTGGTCTAGAAGACATAGAATGGGGGAAGTGGGATGGCTCAGTGGGTTAAGTGCTCACTTTGCAGCCCCGGGGACTGAGGATCGAATCCAGGCCCCAGACTGTGCAGACCCACATGCTGAATTGGGGAGCACCCCCAGTTTGGTTCTCACCAGGGTAAGACCCCAGCTCAGTTCCTGCCCTGTGCAGCCCCACGCCCACCTGTGGAATGAAACTATGTGGAGAAACCAATGATGTGCAACTATGGAGACTGCTCTGGGCCCTCCCCCTTCTCTCTGTCTCTGT
>PVKE010050702.1:0-10869 GCA_004027555.1 Craseonycteris thonglongyai
ACACACACACACACACACACACACACACACACACACACATATATTAAGGTGACCAGATGTCCCGCTTTTGGCGGGACAGTCCCAACTTTTAACAATTTGTCCAGTGTCCTGCAGCATTTTAAAAAAGTCCCGATTTTTGGAAAGAATGCACGACAAGCTAGGGAACGGCAGGAGATAGACCAATTTTTTAATCAAGAACCCCCCCCCCCCCCCGGTCAATGGTGTCCTGCTTTACCAATGTTAAAATCTGGTCACCTTAACATATATATATAGATATACATACACACAAACAACAAATATATATATAAAGTTTTCATTCCAATTCTCCTAGGAAATCAACCATAAGCGGTTTGGTATATATTCTATTTTTAATAATATAAATGAAAGGTAGCAGAATATGCCACTCCTGTGTATATTTCTTTGGCATAAGAATTATTTTGAGCTAATTATTTAGAGAATCAGCAGACACAGGGAAAGCTCTGAATACGGCGTAGAAGTTGTCCTTTTGTAAGGGGGAATCGCACTTATGAAGGAAATCTTCATTGGTAAGGGTGTGTCCTGTCTGTACCAGGAAGAGAAGCATGACTAAATCACAAGATCTCATCCAGTCTAAACTGGAGAAATCACCAACTTCATCTCTTTAACAAACCTTACCCAGGATTACTGTGCTTTTTCTTGTCGTCTCCCCATAGATGACCACCCCCACCTCTCCTTTCTTTGGTCTTTAGTTAAAGATGGTATTTCAGCATGGATTCTAAGCCACCTCTGAGAGCTACTCATTTTTGCATAGCTATCCCTCATGCACACATGAAATACACATGTTCATAAACCTCTGTCTGTTTTTCTCCTGTTAATTTATCTCTTGTTACAAGGGTCCCAGAGGACAATTTAGAATGGTAGAGTAAAAATTATTTTTTACTCTCCTATGTTATACATGGAGGTTCTACAGTGTTGACTCACCTACCCTTTTTTGTACAGTTCATTTTCCAATGCAGCAGTGACATCAAACAAAGGAAATAAATAATAGTGAATGTGCAATACATTTAGTATACTTACAAAAAACAAGAACCAATTACCAATTAGAAAAAGATGCCATAGTTCTCCAGCATCTATGAAGTTCTAGGCAGCACTTGCTCAGGAAAACGCCTTTTTACCATAAATGCATGTCTAAGGCCATTTTGACCTCATTCTCTATCACAGCAGAAACGTCTCCCATACTTCTCCTCAGACTTCTCTTTAAGGAGAAAACATCTAAATCACATTTTATTTTATGCCTAATAATATGTACTTTATTAGCATAAACATTTCTCAAAATTATTAAGAGTAGAACCTGTTGTCAAGAAAAAAACAAAAAAAGGTCTCTAGTGTTCCATTTTTTTTAAACTGCAGTCTTGTTCTGACTTTTACTCTTGTGATTATAAGAACATATCCTTCTACAACATGGAATGTCTTATCTTTTCCTTCTCTTTGATTACCTTTTTGGCCTATAAATATTCCCCTGAATTCATTGACATTAAATACAAAATATCTTTTAAAGTAAATCTATGATATTTACCTTCCCTTTGAAATTGGTTTCCCTTCTGATCTAACTACCCAACAAAGGTCACCGTTTATGATAGCAAATTCTGATATGAGCTAACTTTGGTTCAAATCCAGGTACTATTATAAACTAGCTGTGTGACTATGGAGAAAATGCTAGCAGTCCTCTGTGCATCAGTTTTCTCTTCTGTAAAGTGAGTTTAATAAGTGAATTGGCTTCACAGGAATGTTTTGAGGATTACAGGAGCTAATGCATCTAAAACAGGCTGAGGAGCTGCACTAACAGAATATTTCAGGCATTTGAGGTATATGGGAAAATAGCAAATATAAAGACTGAAATTGATGTGACTGTTGTTAAGTACCTTTCATTTACTGAAGAAAGAAAATGATAGACTCAGACCTCTTAATAATTCAAAGTGTGAGTGTCAGAGGCCTTCTTTGTAGCATTTAAAAAGAAGATTTCCTAAAGCCAGGGGACAGAAACAGCTGAAGACTGAGCACAGAATTTAAGTGAAATATTGGCAGAACTTCAGAAAATTCTTGGCCTAAGAAAATCTACTATGACAATACAAGGCCCAGAATGAGAAAGAGTAGAATCCTGAGATTTAAGATGAGGGTTTGTAGATAGATTAATTTGTGAATCTTGCATCCTCAATTTTTGAGCCCAGTGGGCCAGTGGAAGCAGCCCGCCTCTTTTTGGAAGAGAGATCACCTCATCTTCTTTAAGACTATGTAGGGTCTTTGAGTGAGGTAGGTGCCAAACAAGACAATGAATTACCTCTTCAGAATCTGATCTCTCTTAACTGCCTGGACACCAGGACCTTAATTATAGAACGATTTCAACATAGTCATTTGGGAAAAGTGCTAGAACTGTTTGAGACTGAGAGGGATTATTCAATAAAGTTACTGTAAGGCATGTATAGCCTTCAATGGCAGGCCCAGGAAAATATATCTGAAAGTTAATCCTAAGGGTGCTGGATCAAGAAGGGTGGAATATAAAGCTGGATAAAGGTGGATTTATAATATGAGTGAACTCTCTAGCAATATAGGATTTAGCTCCCTGGGAAGAACTCAAAGTGATGGTTCTAAAACTGCTAGGGTGATGGGTGGAAGCTTAAAACAAACAAACAAACAAACAAAAAACAACATTACTGGCATTAAGTTAAATAGAGAGGCCATAAAAAAACTGTGAGAAAGAGCTCAAAAGACTTGGAGAACTGAGCATGCAGGACCGTGTCTATTAGAGTGATCCAAGATGGCAGAATAGGTAAACACTCTGCCTGCATCATTCTTTGAATACATTAAAATTACACCTAAATTATAGAACAATCAACCTGCAGAACCATCTGAAGTTTAGCTAAACAGAAGTTTTATACCTAAGAACGCAAAAAGGAGGTCACATCTAGACTGGTAGGAGAGGCAGCGATGTAAAATAGGCTGGCCGCAAACCTCCATGTGGTGGCTGTGAATCAGGACGAATGTCTTGGCCATGGCGGTTCCCCAGAAGAGTGAGGAGCCCCAGCCCCACACCAGCTCCCCAACCCAGAGCACCGGCGCTGGAAATCGGAACTCCACTACGTCTGGCTGTGAAAAACAGTGAGGACTCCAATAATCAGGGTAGAACAGAAGGCTGTGGGAAACCCAAACATCATTTTAAAGCACCTGCACACAAATGTAGTCACTCACAGGCACTCACTCTGGGCTCCAGCCGAGGGACGGTGACTGAGGAGGCATTGGAGACATACAGGGATAGACTGAGGTGCAGTGCTTTGGGGCAATGGCTAGAGGACCGTGGCCACTTTTCCTGAGTGGCGTTCTCTTCCCATGGAGCTGGCAGGCGGGTGCCATCTTCCCTGTGTTGCGTCCGCCCCTACATGGTCAAATCTAAACCTGATGGGTCTGGTGAGCTCTGCTCGCTCGAGTCTGCTGACTCACTGGGACCCCACCCCACCCAACTCCCTGAACACCAGAGGCACTTTCTCCTGTGAGCAGCCAGGCCTGCCCAAATAAGAATCACTTTTGGAAAACTATAAGAGTCCGCAGGCCCCAGGAAGGTGGCAACTAGGATTGGTGTGCTCTGAGACTTCTGCTGAGTAGCTCCAGGCACAGCACTGGAACCAGACCAAAATCTACATGAGCACCCAGTGCAGGTGACTAGGGAGACTGTGCCAGGGCCCCACAGGGCACCTCCTATATAAGGCTACCCAGCCATACTGGGAGACATAGCAGTTCTACCTAATACATAGAAACAAACGTGGTAATAGCTACATATTTATCAACAATTATTCAATTTAAATGGACTGAAAGCTCCAAACAAAAGGGAACATATTGCACTGAGTATAGTTTCAGAGAAAAACAGATGCAATTTGATTTCATTTGTATGTAGAATCTAAAGAATAAAATAAACAAAACAAACAAATTCATAGATACAGAAAATATTTGGATTGTTGCCAGATGGGAGGGGGGTTGGGTGTGACTGAAAAAAGGAGAAAAGATTAAGAAGTACAAATTGGTTATTACAAAGTATTAGTTATGGATATGTATGATATAAGGAATACAGTCAATAATATTGTAATAACTATGTATGGTGTCAGATAGGTACAAGATTGGTTGGGACGATAGTTGGGAGAGGGTTAGAGGCAGGGTGAAAAGTGAAGGGATTAAGTAGTACATGTTGGTAGTTATAAAATAGTCATGGGGACATAAATAAAATATAGAAAGTGATATGATAAGAACTATGTAGTGTGCCAGATGGATATAAAATTAGTTATGGGGATCACGTCTTAAATTACATAAATATCTAACCACTAATCTTTACATCAAAAATTAATACAAAATAATATTAAATGTAAGAAAAGATGTGGTACATATATTCAATGAACTATTACTCAATCATAGAAAAGAATGAAATCTTGTCATCTGCAACAACCTAGTAAGACCTAGAAAGAATAATGCTAAGTGTAATAAGGCAGACAGAGAAAAAAAAATGGTCATATGATTTCACTTATACGTGGAATCTAAAGAACAAAATAAACAAATAAAACAGAAACAGACTCATAGACACAGAGAACATTTTGATGGTTGTCAGATGGGAGTGCAATGGAAGGGGGTGGTAAAAGAAGTACAGATTCGTAGTTACAAAATAGTCACAGGGATTTAAAGTACAGCATGGAGCATATTGTAATAACTATGTGTGGTGCCAGATGGGTACCAGATTTATACGGTGATCACTTTGCAAGTTATATAAAGGCCTCATCACTGTGTTGTAGACATGAATCTAATATAATAATATTGTATGTTAAATATAATTGAAAAATAAAAAAATAAAATAAATAGGTCTATTATAACAGTTACTAGGTGTGACAGCTAAGTTTGAGAATTTGCCACCGTGAGCTTATGTTGGCAGCATTGTATGAACAACTTGGTAAGGTTTCACAATCTTGGTATATCAGTATCTCACAGCTGGGTTTGTGTTGATGTGTGGCAGTGTCTTGCTGAGTGGCATCATTATTGTTGTTGCATGTTTTTGTGTGCCGTTGCGAGAATGTTGAGGCTTGAATTAGAGCAATGAATAAACATTAAATTTCTTGTTAAACTTAACAAGCATGGAAGTAAAATCAGGTGCATGTTAGTACAAGTTTATGGGGCTAATGCAATGAAGAGAACAGTAGTGTACAAATGAATTTAACATTTTTCTGAGGGCAGAGAAAGTGTTCCTGATGAAGAGAGGTCAGGGAGGCCAGTAATGAGCAGAACTGATTAAAACATTGCAAACATTCATTGAATTGTGCATCAAAATCATCAACTGATTGTGAGAAGCATAGCAGACCAAGTAAACATCAATTGATAAACAGAAAAATCTTAAATGAAAAATTTGTGCAAAAAATGATCCCAAAGGAGCTCACTGATGAACAAAAGTAAAGGAGAATCAGTTTTCCAAAACCTTTGGGAGAGGCAAGACAATCTTTTGGGCCGTGTTTTCACTGGTGATGAAACATGGATGTATCAGCATGACACTGAAACAAAGCATTAAAGTGCACAATGAAAGTCAGCCAACTCTCCACAACCAAAAAGTTCTGTCAGTCCAAATCAAGAGTCAAAACAATGTTGCTAAACATTTTTTATATTGGAGAGATTGTTCATTATAAATTTGTACCAACTGGACAATCCATAAACCAAGTTGACTATTTGTAAGTGCCAAAAAGGCTGCATGAAAAAATTAGATGAAAACTACTTAAACTTTTCACCAACAACTCATGGCTCTTGCATCACAACAATGCACGAGCTCACACGGCACTATCTATGAGGCAGTTTTTAACCAGTGAACAAATACCTGTATTGGAACACCCTGACTGTTCACCTGAGCTGGTCCCCAATGACATTTTTTTTTTTTACCTGAAGAGAAAGGAAATACTAAAAGGAAGACATTTTGATGAAATTCAGGACATCAAGGGTAATATGATGACAGGTAGAGTGGCCATTTAGAAAAAGAGTTCCAAATATGCTTTGAAGGGTAGACTAGGTGCTGGCATTAATGCATAGCTTCCCAAGCGGAGTACTTTGAAGGTGACTTTAGTGATATTCAGCAATGAGTTCTATAGCACTTTTTATAGGCTGAGTTTGCAAACTTAATTGCCAGACCTTGTATACAACTAGAAACTTCCACAGATGCTCATTTTACTTAAGAATGCCTGGAGAGTACTCCATTTTTTTAAGGCAATAAGAGATGAACCAAGGAGGAACATACCAATATCTCTATAATGTTCAGTAGTGCCTGTCCTCGGTTGACTAAACCAGCAGGTGAGATGTTGTTACACAACCAATTTCCCTAGAACTAATGGGAATAATAGAACCTGGGAATAGCATGGTTATCAAAGTCTGAAAGGTAGCCAGGAGGATACGACTTGACATGAACTACAGAAATAACTTCAAGAAATAACTTGAAGTACATGGTGTTCCTAGAGGTAAGATAAGTGGACAGCCAACTCAACTGCTCACGGTACTGTCAAATATATGATCAAAAAAATGGCAAATGCAATGGATGGTTTGAAATACACATGCAATCTAAGGAGTAGAGAAATGTCTTAGGTTTTCTATCAAAAAGAATGAAACTCAACCCTTGGTAAGTTTCTTGGGTTTTGTAGACAGCATATTCTACATTTGGGAATACTGAAATTGCTGACCCATCGTGTTGGTTTGAAGTGTGTTAGCTTTGATTGAGGGTTAGAAAAGGAAAGTTCTCTGCAGGAGTTTAGTCTGATTCTAGAAGTATTGACATTTGATCTCTCAGACTTAGAAGATTCCATGATACTAGACAGCTCTGTGGTAGAGAAAGACGTGTGTACAATTTTTGGCAAGACCCAATAAGATGGTCACAGCAGAAATTCCTATTATTTTGAAGCAAAGTTGTGCCATCTGTAGCAAAAAACTACCCACCATTCAAAAAAACAGGTCTTAGATTATTATTGGTTCCTTTTAGACAGCTATGTGAACTTGGAAATTGAGTGATTATGTGGCAATCCATTATCCAATGGATGTGGTACATCAGAATCAAGCTTAAGTGGGTCCAGAGGGCACCAATAAGGTGCGTGAACAACTTACTCAGAACCTGTGCTACTCTGGTACCTTTCCTCAGGTCATACTTTGACCACATGGACATTTTCTATGACTAACTGATGGAAGAAGAAACACAGCAAGCTTGATTCATGAATGACTTAGTTTATTAAGTGAATGCAAGCAACAAATGGACTATCACTGTACTACTTACCCGCTCAGGGGAAGCCCTGAAAGAAGGTCAAAGGAAAAGCCTCCAATTGGGCAGTGCTTCAGACACTGCAAGCCATGGTACACTTGGAGTTCATAGAGAGTAAACTGAGGTAGAGCATCCACAATTTGGCCACTTTGAACAGTGCTGCAATGAACATTGGGGTATATATATATCTTTATAGAATAAGGTTTTCAAGTTTTTTTTGGAAAGTAATGAAAGAATAAAAACTCGTGGTCCCAGTCAATAGTTCAGTGGTTACCTGAGGGGAAGTGGGGAGAGGGATGGGGAAAGGGGGAGGGGCATCAAATACATATGTGATGGAAGGAGAACTGACTCTGGGTGGTGAGCACACAATCTAACACATAGATGATGTACTGTAGAATTGTACACCTGGAACCTATGTAATCTTTACCAACCAACGTCACCCTAATAAATGTAACAGTAAAAAATAAAGGGGCAACTGCAACAAACAAACAAACAACTGAGGTACAGTGTATGTAGACTAATGAGTAGTAGGCTAACCAGACATACCATTCTAAATGGGAAAGAAAACAACAATACTGTCCCATTTCAAATAATATGTATGATCAGCCACTGTAGCCCAGTGAGACAAGGCTGACCATATGTACCATTTGAAATGGAACAATACCATTGTTTTCTGTCCTGTTTAAAATGCTATGTCTGTCCAACGTAATAGGGGTATGACATATCTCAGATACTGTACTTATTTTTCCTGTTTTACAAATGTTTGCACACACCTATGTAGCCATATAGCTTCTATTTGTCTTTCGATGGAAGGGGACATTTTGATCTTCTTTGTTGAGTGATACCTTGTTGACCTCTGTCCATTTCCTGATACTAACAACTCATTAATAATAATAATAATAATAAAAAGAAAAAATAAAAGCAGATATCAATGGTAGAATGAAATCTGTGTTTTCCCTGGGAAAACACGCCTCTGAGAGTTGTAAAATGGTGTACAAGATCGGAGGGCTCACAAAAATACGTGAGTGAGGTGGAGTGTTTAATGCTCACCATAATGATAGATTTTGTGTAAAATAAATTTTTCCAGTGGAAGATTTTGTGGTAATAGAATATTTTGATTGGAGATGACTGGGAAACATGACAAAATCAACACTGCTTATAAAAGATGATTAGTTTCAGCAGCACGCATGTTAAGGAGTCAATAAAGGAAAAGCTCAGACAGGGAACTAAACAAAATAAATACAGTTATATGCTTCTTAGGAGGGTTCTTTTAGGAGAAGTTTAGAAAACTGCGGTATTTCTCCTGAATCATTATAGCAGCAGTTTATAAATATTGCATTGGTCTGATCTGGGCACATCCTAATGTCCATCTGTTCACAGGATAGATGATATAATCCCCAGTTAATTCTAATTGTGAAGTCGCAGCACAGGAAAGCTGTCTGAGGAATTGCAAAGAGAATTGATTTAGCACCTGTGGCTTTGGTTTACCTGGAGAAGGCTGGTGACAGGCACACACACACAAAATAAGCTTTTTCTACAGCTGATGGGAACAATTAGGGTAGGCCTCATGAGATACTGCACTAAACATGTATTTTCCTGCAGCACCTGGTCCCCAGCAGAATTCTCTTATCTCCCTCCCCGTCTTCTCCCCCAACCACCTTCCTCTCTTTCTCTTAGACGTATACACACTCACATACAATTATATAATCTGATGTTTTTAATGTATAAAAAATGTATCAATGTCTGAATGAAATTACTTATGCTTTATTCTGGCTTTGACTTTCACCTGTGAAACAGTCTTATGCCAACAAACCTAATCCAGTGGTAATGACCCAAAATTTCCAGCAGAATTCCCTGCTGAATCTCCTTCAGTTTTCTTTTATCCTAAGCTAGGCTGACCAGATGTACCATTTTAAATAGGGCAGAAACCAATGGTACTGTCCTGTTTCAAATAGTACGTATGATCATCTTATTGACTCCTTGAATTTAGTTCAGTAAAACAAGGCTGAGCATACATACAATTCGAAATAGGAGATTACCATTGTTTCCTGTCCCATTGAAAATTGTACGTCTGGCCAGCCTACATAAGACTGATGGTAGTTGTTTGGTAAAGCAAAGTAGGTCTTGTAGGGAAAGAGGAAACAGCTCTAAAAAATTTTGTGGTGCAAAGTCGGATTGCTTTATTTGTTATTTTGTTAAAAACCAAAGAGTGAAGACAGAGAAACTGATAGCAAAGGGCTTGATTAGCTAAAGATTTCTGAGAGTATGAAGAATAAATAAGAAGCTGATGATACTTAACAACCACAGTCCATAAACTGTACTGGTCATTTTATAATACATAGGGGTTAGCTTTCATATTGTCTAGAACAGGGTTCCCCAGTCCCTGGGCCACAGACCATACTGGTTCATAGTCTGTTAGGAACTGGGCCACACAACAGGAGGTGAGAAGTGAACCGGCAAAGCTTCATCTGTATTTACAGCCATTCCCCAATGCTCGCATTACCACCTGAGCTCCGCCGCCTGTCTGATCAGCAGGGACATTAGATTCTCATAGGAACATGAACGCTATTATGAACTGTGCATGCAAAAAATCTAGGTTGCGCTCTCCTTATGAGAATCTAACGCCTAATGATCTGAAGTGGAGCTGAGGCGGTGATGCTAGCACTGGGAAGAAGCTGCAAATACCGATTAACATTAGCAGAGAGGTTTGACTGCATAGAGACCATAATAAATCAATTGTTTGTAGACTCCTATCAAAACCCTATCAGTGAATAGCAAGTGACAGTTAAGCTACATCTGGCAGCAGGCTTTATAGTGGCAAGTTGTATAATTATTTCATTATATATTTCAATGTAATAATACATTGTCTCCCATGGAACTGGTGCCTGGTGTCAAAAAGATTGGGGACTGCTGGTCTAGAAGACACTGGCAGCTCAGAGATATTAAGTAACTTGTCCAGAATTGCAACCAGGAAGTGGCGTATTCTGATTCAATTCCAAACTGTCTTTCTTTAGTATCATGCTGCATAAGGAGGTCTCATAGGGATAGAACGCCATGTATCACAGACCAGTAGTTTCATCAGATAATTGAGACAAGATGAGAAAGTGCAAATGGACCTATTCCCTATAATCTTCCGCCACAGTGAGACTGGGTTGTGGGCCTGGAGGGAAAGTATAGATGATGGGACATGCCTGCTCTGTGCAGTGGCTGCCAAAGAAAAGACCCCTGTGAAGAAAAGTCTATTAACAATCTCAGCTCCATTAAACTTAAAGCAGCTGCTAGCAGTAGGGGCCTTTATATTGTCGATTATATGAATTTTCCTATTATTATGTGATACCAAAGAGCAATTAAAGTACATTCATCAAACACTGCTTCCACCTCTCTGGTTCTGTCCATTAATGCCACAGTGGCAGGTCTTAGAAATCCTTGAAGACAAATCTGACATGCAGACCTTAATTGTTTCAAGGAGCTGTGGTCAGAAACAACACTAGGTGAGTAGTAGGGGGTCAATTACACAATTAGATGGTGATAGGCAGAGACGAGCTGAGCTGACACAATGCACCAAATATTTATATGTC
>PVKE010050703.1:0-10874 GCA_004027555.1 Craseonycteris thonglongyai
CCCTCCCTCTCTCCCTCCCCCCTCCTCCCCCTCCCTCTGGCAATCACCAAGCTATTGAGTGTGTCCATAGGTCTCTGTGTAAATTAAAAACATACTTGTGTTTAACTCAGTCAGTGTTTTTTTACTATACTGTAGCCTATTCATTTTATAAACAAACGAACAACTAGTATTGTATTTGTTTCTCAGATGGACAATACATTTTTACTGCCTTTTAAAAGACTATTTTAAAAGACTATTTAAAAGGCAGTAAAAATGTATTGTCCATCTGAGAAACAAATACAATACTAGTTGTTCGTTTGTTTATAAAATGAATAGGCTACAGTATAGTAAAAAAACACTGACTGAGTTAAACACAAGTATGTTTGCTTCCTATCTGAACCACAGACTAAATGCAAATTGAGCTGCAGTCTCTTATTCCCTAATCTGCATTTTTGGGGAGTGGCTCTGATTAGCTCACCTTTACTAGGTTCCTTTGTCAAAGAAAAGGATCTTTGTGAAGAGAAAAATAATAATTGTTGCTCCTTCTGAAAATAGCTGAGAAACAAAGGCAAGTCAATTCCCAGAAAAAAAGCAGGGCAGGAGTTAATGGCTGGATACTCAATTCATTTGGGTTACATCACACTCAATTGGATTTATTTATTTATTTATTGACCTAAGTGATTATGTTAAAAGCATTCAATATACTTGAAGCATGGTGCACTATTCTCATGTATATGGGAGCATCAGGTTATGTTTTAAGTGTCCTAACACTAAAATCTAAGCAATCAGACTGAATACAGAACAATAAAGCTGATTTTCTTTATTACCTCTCAGCTTAGATTTCTCAAAAAGCTGAGCCTAAAATAAAGAGTTTATGAGCCATTGTTTTATTAAAAGTATAATCCCATACAGCAGAATTGAGGGACAGAGTCAATGAAGCAGACAGAGCAGGAAAGGACCCAACTAGCCCTTGCTAATAGTGACTGATTGCTCCATTCATTAATAAACATCTCCAAGAAACCACAGAAATTGTACATAAGGGCTATGCCTCAGAGAGCAAAGGAGGAATGATTTATTCACTGGTTTCTCACTCTCATTGGCCAGAGGGTTTTCTCTTAGAATATTAACTCCCCACATTTCTGGGTTGCACACATCTGGACACAAAAGAAAAGTCCTTGGGACAGAAGGCAGAGATGTGCAGTGTGGGCAGCGGGTAAAGGACAATTTTGTGGCACCTGAAGAAAGGCCAGCAGAACCCAGAAAAAGCTGGAACAAGAGGTAGGGAAGCTTATGAGGATCTAGAGTAGTGGAGGAATCTGACACAATGCCATTAGCCATGTTTACAAAAACACACCAACTATTGAAGGCAAACTGAAGGCAAATTTTGATTGTCAGTACCACTTGCAACATGTTTCCTAGAAAATGTAATATAAAATCAATCTGGATTTATCTCAAATTTAGACAAGAGTTCAGTGTGTGAAAAAGATTTTTAAGTTAAAGTCTCCCTCTAGTGTTCAATCTGCAGTTTACAAGTGTATTCAGATGGCAAAACATGGTTGAAGATTTCAGAGAAAAACTTTTACGTTGTTATGTGATATTTGTCCAGTGTAAGGTAAGGATCAGCATTCTCTGTAAAGGGTAGATAGTAAATATTTTAGGTATCACAGAAAACATAGTCTCTGTTACATATTTTCCTTTGTTTTTTGTGTTTTATTTATTTATTTTTTATTATTGTTAAATTTAATGGGGTGACATTGGTCAGCAACAATTAGACAGTTTCCAGATGTACAAGTCCACATCACATGGGTAAATGCATGGGTACATGCATCACATCATGTGCCACAACCCAGAATCAGCTCCCCCTCCACCATATATCCAATGTCCACTCCCACACCCCACACCCCCAACTCTCCCTCCCCCCTCCACTCCCCCTTCTCCAGGTAACCACCAAACTATTGAGTGTGTCCATAATGCTGGTGCCTACTTCCACCTCCCCTCCCACTCTCCCTCCCCGCTCCTCCCCTTCCCTCAGACAATCATCCATCCATAGGTCTCTGTGTCTTTGTTACTTTCAGTTTTATATTCCACCTATAAGTGAGGTGATATGTTTCCTAATTCTTTCAGTCTGACTCCTTTCGCGTAATAAGATGGTCTCTAGGTCCATCCATGTTTTGCTTTGTATCATATTAACAACCCTTCAAAAAATGCAAGAACCGTTTTAGTCCATTGACTACACAAAAACTGACCATATCCAGATTGTAGTTTGCTGATGCCCAGGAGGAATACCACCCATTATTAAAATATATATATATATATATATATATATATAATATAATATTATATATATATAATATTATATATATATAATTTTTATTTTTATACTTATAATTAATATTACTTAATTTATTATATATGTTTGCCTTGATACATATGCCTATAACATTGATACTTAAAGGTTAATACTTGGGGAAGGAAGGATGGCTCAGTGAGTTAAGTGCTTGCTTTGCAACCCTGGGGACCGAGGATCAAATCCTCAGCCCTAGCCCGTGCAGGTCCATATGCTGAACTTGGATGTGCTTCCCATGCAGGAGGCCCCCAGTTCAGTTCTTGCCCCCCACTGCTATTTGGCCCTTGGCTCAAAGGGAACATGCCTCCCATGGGGGAGGCCCCTGGCCTCGTTCTCTCCCTGTGTGGCCCCTGCCCACTGGTGGAACAAAACCATGTCAAAAAACTGATGATGTACAACTATAGAGACTGCTCTTGGCTCTCCCCCTTCTCTCTTTCTCTCTTTGTCTCTGTCAAAAACAATAAAAAATATTTTTAAAAAATTAAAATATAATAAAGGTTAATACTTATGCCAAATGCTTTAAAAATATTAGTTTATGGGAAAGCCGGGATGGCTCAGTGGGTTAAGCGCTCACTTTGCAGCGCCGGGGACCAGGGATCGAGTCCCGGCTCCAGCCCGTGCGGAACCATGTGCTGAACTGGGAGCTCCCCCAGTTCAGTTCTCTCTCTGTCTCTGTCTCTGTATCTCTCTCTCTCTCTCTCTGTCTAAATAAATAAATAAATAAATAAAATTCCTTTAAAAAAAATATTAGTTTATAATGTTTATGCTTAGATTAGCATTCTAAAGAATCATGACATTTTGGTAGGTTTCTAAAATTTACCGTAGAAGAATGTCTCTCTCAATGTAGAAATTCTTAGAGCAAACTCCTTGAAAAATGGGGATGCTGAAATAGCTCAACAGGTTGAGTACTTCCCTTGCAACTGTGAGGTCTGGGGATCAAATCCTGGTCCCGGCCCATGCAAACTCATATGCTGAACTGCAGTGCAATTAGTAATTGTGGGATGGTGGTGAAGGTTCTTGCCTCCCATGCAGGAGGCCCCCAGTTCAATTTCTGCACATTTACCTGTGTCAAATGAAACTGTGGCATAACTAATATGTACAACTATGGATACTGCTCTGGGCCCCCTCTTTCTCTCTGTCTCTCTCTGTCTCACTGTCTCTCTCTCTCACTCACCTTCTCTCAAACAATAAAATAAATCTTGTCTTTTGTTTGTTTGTTTGTTTTGTTTGTTTGTTTGTTTGTTTTTGACAGAGAGAGAGATACAGAGACAGAGAGAGAACTGAACTGGAGGTACTCCCCATTTCAGCACATGGGTCCACACGGGCCGGGGCCGGGATTCAATCCTGAGTCCCTGGTGCTGCAAAGTGAGCACTTAACCCACTGAGCCATCCTGGCTTCCCCTGAATCTTAAAAAAAGAAAAGAAAAGAAAATACTTAAAAGAGGGTCTTACAGATTCTGGCAAAAATGTTTCTGTTATACTTCTTTTTACAACATCCTGAATAATGCCCAGATGGAAACAGTTACACAAACAAATACTTCTTTACAACTGCTTATATCAGCATTATATGCATTAGCCAAAGAGTAGAAACAAACCCAGTGTCTGTCAATAGATAACGAATAAACAAATGTTATATATATGAGATGGAAAGAATTTTAAGATAAAAGAAAAAGGCCACCTGGAGATCCTCACTAATGGGAAGGGAAGAATTTTACAATAGCTCTCAATCCAGAGGCCTATAACTACACTCTGTAAATCAATGACTGGCCTCCTGCAACCCAGAGACTCTTCGTAAACTTAAGTAGTAAATGGGTTTTTCAGGTTTGTCAGGAAACCTGACAAGGTTTATCCAAAAACTCCTACAGTCCTACCAAGATTCCCCCTCCTCACCTTGAGGAGAATTTTAGACATAGGTCATATGGACACTAACAATGTATAAAATCCATGAGAAACTTTCTCACAGGGAGAGGGTGTTAGGTGATACTATCCCCTCATGCTTCACTGGCTAATGAATCTCCTTCCTCTATCTAAAGAGTTGTCAGAGCATCTGATATCCTTCATAGGGTGTCACTTCCTGCAACATATACATACAATAGACTATTTTTCAGCCATAAAAAAGAATGAAATATACCAGTAAGTACACATTACAATGTGAATGAACCTCAAAACATTATGCAACAAAAGAAGCCAGATACACAAAAGGTCACTTAGAATTGCATTATTGTATTTACATGAAATATCCAGAGAAGTTAAATTATAGAATTAGAAAGTAAATTGGTAGTTACCAGGAGCAGCTGGAAGAAAGGAATAGGAAGTGATGGCTTAGTGGGTACAATTTTCTTAGGATAATCAGAATTTCTGGAATTAGATAGCAGTGATTGTTGTACAACATTGTGGAATGTACTAACTACCACTGAATTGTATAGCTTAAAAATAGTTACTTTATGTTGTGTGAATTTGTATTTAATTTTTTTAATTTAAATTAAAAATTTTAATGCAATTTTTTCAATTTTTAATTAAAAATTAAAAAAGATGACATAGTATGTCTTAAAAAAGTAAACATGACTCCCAGCAAAAATACATGCTGTCCCTTGTGACACCAGAATTTATATTTTTTCCTCTGAGTTTGTCTTAAATTGCTACATCTCTGAACTTACAGGAAAAGTTAAAAAGTTAAAAAAATAAACAAGCTCTATGTTGCATCTATGTTTTTTTCTTAACAAGTGTCTAGTTAATTTCTAGTAATAATTTGCAGAAAGCATAAAAGGAAAGGGTACTTCAAAGCCTGCAGGTTGGGAAAGGGGTAATATAAATAATAAAACTCAAGTTTTCTCAAAAAAGAGCATACTCTTTTCCCAAAAGTGTATCATAAAAAAAAAAAGACTACAGATATGTATTTTTTCTTAAAACTCAATTATACTGTAAAATGTTTCCTAATACTTAGAAGAGAAAATCACTGATATGGAACAAAAATACTGTTACTGGCTTAAGGTCTAGCTGCTCACCACTTGTCCAATAATTGAAACAAGTTGGTGAAAAGAAAGAAGGGTTTATTCCGAATGCCAGCATTCAGAGAAGGAAGCAGACTTCTGTCATAACACTGCCAAAAAGTTTTATAGGCAATCAAGAAGAGGCAGAACAAAGGAAAAAATAGAGGGGAGCTGTTTTTGGGCAAAGAGGTTTGAAAAGGAAAATCTCTGGTTTTTGACAAAACAAGTGTTAGAAGGCTGTAACTCCAAGTCAATGTAAACAGATTTATGAGGTAGCCTAAAATGTTGAGAAAACAAATTGTTAATGCTAGTTGTCCTGTAATTTAGTGGTTGGCATTGGGATTGCTAGGTCGTATGGTATTTTCATTCCTAGTTTTTTGAAGAATCTCCACACTGCCTTCCACAGTGGTTGTACCAATTTACATTCCCACTGAGAGAGGAAGAATTTTAAGATAATAAAAGAAAAAGGCCACCTGGAGATTCTCACAAATGAGAGGGAAAGAATTTTACAATAGCTCACTCTGGAGGACAATTAACTACTCTGTAAATCAATGATTGGCCTCCTGTCACCTGAAGACCTTTGCAAACTAAAAGAGTAAACAGTATTTGTCAGGAAACCTGACAAAGTTTATCCAAAAACTCCTACATTCTTGCCGATATTCCCCCTCCTCACCTGGAGAAGGATCTCAGACACAGAGGTCACCTGGACACTAACAATGTACAATCTGTAAGAAATTTTCCCATAGGGAGAGTGCGCATTAGGTGCTGCTAGCCCTGCATGCTCCGCTGGCTAATAAAATCTCCTTCCTCTATCTAAAGAGTTGTCTGAGCATCTGATATGCTTTGTTGGGTGTCACTTTCTATAACTCCCCTAGCAGTGTATGAGGGTTCCTGTTTCTCCACAGCCTCTCTGGCACTTGTTATTCCTTGTCTTGTTGATTATGGTCATTCTAATAAATGTGAGGTGGCATCTCATTGTGGTTTTAATTTGCATTTCCCTAATTGCTAGTGATGTTGAGCATTTTTTTCATGTATCTATTGGCTGTTTGTATATCTTCAGAGGAGAGGTGTCTGTTTAGGTCTTCTGCCCATTTTTTAATTGGATCATTTGTTTTTTTGTTGTTGAGTTGTATGAGTTCTTTATATATTTTAGATATTAGCCCCTTATCACAGGCATTATTTGCAAATATTTTCTCCCATTCGGTTGGTTTCTTTTTTAACTTTGTTGATGGTATCCTTTGCTGTGTAGAAGCTTATTAGTTTGATAAAGTCCCATTCATTGATTTTTGCTTTTACTTCCCTTGCCTTTGGGGTCAAGTTCATAAATTGCTCTCTGAGCCCAAGGTTTATAAGCTTAGTGCCAATGCCTTCTTCTGCACCTTATAGTTTCAGATCTTATGTGGAGGTCCTTAATCTACTTTGAGTTAATTTTGGTCTATGGTAGAATTCACAATCCAGACTCATTTTTTTGCATGTGGTTTTCCAATTTTCTCAGCACCATTTACTGAAGAGGCTTTCTTTCCCCTGTTGTATATTTTTTGCTCCTTTTTCAAAGATTATCTGTCCATATATTATTGGGTTTATATCTGGGTTTTCAATTCTTTTCTACTGGTCTGTATGTCTGTTTCTCTGCCTATACCAAGCTGTTTTGATTATTGACACTTTGTAGTATGAGCTAAATTCAGGGAGCATGATGCCTTCAGCCTTATTATTCTTTTTTTTTTTTTTTTTTTTTTTTTTTTTTGAGGATTGCTTTGGCCTTTGGGGCCTTTTGCTGTTCCATATGAATCTGATAATTTTTACATTTATTTCTTGAAAGAATGTCTGTGGGATTTTGGTGGGAATTGCATTAAATTTGTATATTCCTTTTGGTAATATGGCCATTTAACTATGTTGATTCTTCTAATCCATGAACATGGAATATTCTTCCATTTCTTTCTATCTTCTTCGATTTCTTTTAATAGTGTTTTATAGTTTTCCGTGTAAATTATTCACGTTCTTTGTTAAGTTTATTCCTAAGTATTTTATTTTTGTTTTGATTGCAAATGGTATCTTTTTTCCCATTTCTTTTTCTGAAGTTTCCTTGTTTGTATATAAAAATGTTGTGTTGTGGTTTTTGTCCTTTGATTTTGTATCATGCAACTTTACTATATTCGTTTATTATTTGTAAAAGTTTTCTGGTGGAGTCTTTAGGGTTTTCTATATAAAGGACCATGTCATTTGCAAAAAGTGACAGTTTAATTTCTTTGTTTCCAATTTGGATGTTTTGGGTTTTTTTCCTACTGCCTAATGGCTCTGGCTTGTGCTTCCTCACTGTGTTGAATAGCAATGGTGACAGGGGACATCCCTGTCTCATTCCTGATTTTAGAAGAAAAGGTTTCAGCTTTTCCCCATTCAATATGACATTCACTGAGGGTTTGTCATATACAGCCTGTATTATGTTGAGGTAGTTTCCTTCTATACCCGTTTTATTAAGTGTTTTGATCATAAATGTATGTTGTATCTTGTTGAATGCTTTTTCTGCATCAATTTATATAATCATATGGTTTTTATCTTTAATTTTGTTTATGTGGTGTATCACATTGATTGCTTTGTGTGTGTTGAACCACCCTTGTGCCGCTGGGATAAATCCCACTTGATCGTGGTGTATAATCTTTTTAATGCATTGTTGTATTATATTTGCTAGTATTTTGCTTAGGATTTGTGCATTGGTGTTCGTCAGAGATATTGGTCTATAGTTTTCTTTTTTTGTGATGTCCTTGACAGGCTTTGGTATAAGGGTAATGCTGGCCTTATAGAATGAGTTGGGATGTATTACCTCTTCTTCATTTTTTGTGGAAGTGTTTGAGAAGGATAGGTGTTAGTTCCTCTTTGAATGCCTGGTAAAACTCATTAGTGAGACAATGTGATCCTGGACTCTTGCATTTGGGGAGGCTTTGGATGATTGTTTCTATTTCTTTACTGTTGATTGTTTTGTTTAGGTTATCCAGTCCTTCTTGATTTATTCTAGGTAGACTATATGTTTCTAAAAACGTGTCCATTTCTTCTAGGTTGCAAAATTTGGTGGCATATAGTATTTTTGTATGAACCTTTGTATTTCTGTGGTATCAATTGTAATTTCCCCTCTTTCATTTCTAATTCGGGTTATTTCTGTGTTTTCTCCTTTACCCTAGGTGAGCCTAGCCAGGGGTTTGTCAATTTTATAAATTTTTCAAAGAGTCAGCTCTTTGTTGCATAAATTTTTTCTATTGTTTTTTTATTCTCTATTTCACTTAGTTCTGCTTTAATTTTTATTATTTTCTTCCTTCTGATTGCTTTGGATGTTTTTTGTTCTTTTTTTTCTAGTTCTTGAAGCTGTGATATTAGATTGTTTACTTGTAATTTTTCTTGTTTCTTGAGAAAGGCCTCTAGTGATATAAACTTCCCTCTTATAATTGCTTTTGCTGCATACCAGTTATTTTGGTATGTTGTGTTTTCATTGTCATTTTTTCTATGTATTTTTAATCTCTTCTTTTATTGCTTCTTTTATCCAGTCATTTTTTAATAGCATATTGTTTAATCTCCATGTATATGTGGTTTTTCCTGCTTTCTTTTCATAGTTGATCTCCAATTTCAAAGCTTTGTGATTGAAGAATACACTTGGTATAATTTCTATCTTCTTAAATTTGCTGAGGCTAGCTTTGTGTCCAGCATGTGGTCTATCTTTGAAAATGTTCCATGTACACCAGAAAAGAATGTATAGTCCTGTATTATAGCATGAAGTGTCTTGTAAATGTCAATTATGTCCAGTTGCTCTAATGTGTTATTTAAACTTAATAGTTCTCTATTTATTTTCTGTTTGGACAATCTGTCCATGGCTGTCAGTGGGGTGTTTAAGTCCCCTAATATAATTGTGTTTTTGTCTATTTCTTCTTTAATATCTGTTAGTAGTTGCTTTGTAAATTTTGGTGCTTCTTGGTTGGGGGCATATATATTAATAAGTGAAATATCTTCTTGTATTGTCCCCTTTATCGTTATGAAATGTCCACTTTTATCTCTTACTATCTTTTTGATCCTGAACTTGGCTTGGTCAGATGTAAGTATGGTTACACCTGCTTTTCTCTGGGTGCCATTTTCTTGGAGTATTTTTTTCCACCCTTTCACCTTGAGTCTGTGATTGTCCTTGTGGCTGAGGTGTGTCTCTTGTAAACAGCATAAGGTTGGCTTTTGTTCTCTAATTCAGTTTGCTACTTTCTTTTTTTATTGGTGAGTGCAGTCCATTTACATTTAGGGTAATTATTGATATATGAGGATTTCCTTTAGCCATTTTATCTTTTGTTTTCTGTTAGCTCTTTTTCTTTTATTTTTTTAATTGCGTTTTTGCTTTCTTCTTCTCATTGGTGATTTTAGTTTGATGGTGTTTATGACTGTTTTTTCTGTATTCTCTTTTTTTATTTTTATGTGTCTCAGTTATAAGTTCTTTTTCAGTGGTTACCATGAACTTTATATAAAAGAAAGTTTCATATATGAAGTGGTTCCTTTTCTTAAGACTGTTTCTTACCTCCATTCTCTTGGAAATTTAAACCTTTACTTGCTTCACTTATATGTATTTGTTGTTCCAGTTTGTCCCTATTTACTTTTATTTTTTTTGTTTTTTAATTTATTGTTAAATTTATTGGGGTCACATTGATTGGTAACAATTAGATAGTTTCCGAATGTACAAGTTCACATCACATCACCTATGCATCGCATTATGTGCTCACCACCTAGAATCAGCTCTCCTTCCATTACCGTATATCCGGTGCCCACTCCCACCTCTCGTCCCCACTCTTCCTCCCCGCTATTCCCCTTCCCTCAAGCAATCACCAAGCTATTGAGTGTGACCATAGGTGTCTGTGTGTTTGTTACTTTCAGTTTTATATTCCACTTATAAGTGAGGTCATATGTTTCCTGATTCTTTCAGTCTAATTTATTTTGCTTAATAAGATGGTCTCAAGGTCCATTCATGTTGTCACAAATGACTGTATTTCATCTTTTCTTATTGCTGAGTAGTATTTTTTTAGCAGAAGAATAAATGAATAAATTTTATTGTACTTGTAAACAAAATAACCATATGTGATTATCCATACCATGAAAGATTAATCAATAGTTAAAATAAATCAATTAAAGTTCCAAAAACAGCAACAATGCAATCCAATCTACTAATATAGTATTAAGTAAACAAAAATATAGTGAAAGTTTACACACAGCATATTTCAATTTTTATAAAATTTAAAAGTGGAAAATTAAACAACAATTTTATAAAAATTTTATGAAGTATGTATCTATATATGTATATGTTTATATAATATATACTTATATGTATAAATATGTAAATAATATGTACATGTATGTATATTATACAAATATTATATGTACAATATACCATAAGAATATGACTCAAGTGAAAATTGCAGAAGAGTAGAATTTGTAACTCACTGACAATATTCTAATATATCTGTTCAGTGATATGTTTATGTTAAAAACTCAAACATTTACTATATCATTCAACTTTTTTTTATGTGTTATCTCACTGTGTT
>PVKE010050704.1:0-10871 GCA_004027555.1 Craseonycteris thonglongyai
TTTACTTTGTATTACATTTTGTATATATGTTTCTTTGTGTGTATATAATTTGTACAATAAATTTATTATTTTAAAATTATTTTTGTTTATTATTTTTTATTCTTGTTCAATAATAAATATCCTTAGAAATAGCTGGTGCCCGCCGCCCTACCAATATTTTAGAATGCGCCCTAGGGTATAAAAAGGTTGGGAACCCCTGTGTTAGAGGGTGTTCTCTGGGGCCTGGATAAACTGATTACAGAAATGAGAGATTGCTATTTGGGATCCTGTGGGGCTGGCCAAGGCACTTTCAAGCCTCTGGGTGCAAAATAGTCTTGGTTTCAAAGACATAGTTTGCACCAATGGTCTCTGAAGGGAAATAACCTTCCAGGAAAGTTTTGAGTGTGCCAACTATGGGTTAAAAGAATATTTCTTAGGTCAAATAATTTTTTAAGGCAATTATATGACTTCTCTTTATAAAAGAAAGACGAGGGAATTGCACACATATAACCAGGATTAGTTGGCAATAATTTGATAATTTCATATCATCAAAGTGCTTTGAAATGTCCAAGATTAAAAGATGTCCAGTAGTAAGACTTTTTATTATTGTTATTAACAGCTAATATTTTAGTGAATAAAGGGATTTTTAAAAATAGGCTTTAAAGGAAAATATACCTCTATTATAAGATTTTATAAAACAGCGATGGAAATATAAACCTGGATTAGACCCTTGGCTTTGCCAATAATCAGAAAAATAGTGAAAATGATATTATCCTGAAAACAGCAAATGGATTTTATGCAAAAGAAAAATTATTGGGGAAATAATAGTAGCAGAGAACTTCCATATTAAATCCACAAGACCCCTTTGTTCTATGCAAATACCTGGACTTGCATTCATTTGAACTGGAAAGGTGTTTATTATGCAATTAATTAAGGATGACATGTTTTTTTTTAAATTCAATTGAGATTCCTTAGATTTCATTAATTAAGGTAAACATGTATTGAATGCTCATCATGTGCTGGCAATTTATTAGTTTCTGAGGACTACAAGATGAATATGGTACTGTCTTTGCTTAGGAGCAGTAAAGGTACATGTGGTGTTTGGTAAATACTTACACAGTATAAAACAAAAAATTTTTGTTTTTCTATAATAAACATTTAATTTCAGATTCTAAAAGATCCTTTACAAAAATAATATTTTTCAATTATAAATAAAACATTCCTATTCTGTAATTATAATAGGCCTAGAAGAAGTATTGGGTGATAGAGACCTAGAAAAACTGTTATTGGAGGGACAGCAGTAGGAAGTAGGCATGTACAACTTTGAGATGTCTTGCTAGGCATAACAGTCTTCAAATATTTTGAGAGGTTTGAGAGGAACGAGACTAGTCTTCCTCTGTTATTTAGAGGTCAGAACTGTGACTTTGTAAATAAACAGCTCTATATAAAGACGTTTTTTTCCAAGTAACTTCTAGTGTTTCCAACATTGGTTCTGGCTTTCTCCTTGTCCTGGGAGTTTATGCAGAAGCTGAATACCCATATTTCAGGGTAGAAATATAGTTTCCAAATAAGGAAGAAGTTGCATTTGATGAGCTCTCAGATCCTTCTTTCTCTAATAGTCTGTCATTCTAGATCTCTGGATTAGGATAAGTATTGTGTGTCATGAAGCTGGAGTGTTACAAAGGAGCTGTATTAGCGTAGGGGAAGGTAGTTGTCAAATATATGAGGCAATAAGTATTGTTAACTTGGGTTTCACAGACATTCTATTTCCCTGGATACCTTATAAAATTAGATAAAACAATGTAATAATAATATTGTTTATTAAAAGAAGACTTTAAACCACTTTTATCACAGACCAAGAAGGTTAAAATTCATACCTAGTTTCTAATTTAAGATTAGAGAAAGGGTATTTTAGAAAATGAAGATGACTAGGTAGTAATATATTCTCTTCTAAATAAATATCAAATCTCCATAGTGGTGAATTCATACACATCTCAAGATATTCCAAGGAGGTTTGATAAAATGAATTATTATAGCCTAATTGATATTAAGTAAAACAATATGACTTTTCTTAACTGAAATAGAGGTTTCAAAATATTTTTAAAGGAGTTACAAATAAAATGCTTTTCAGCCACAAGAAGAATTTTTGAATCTAGATAAATCAGAATATACATATTTGGTGAAAAATTAAATTTTTATGTTTATGATTTTAAGAGGCCCCTAACAGAGTTAAGCTCAACAATACTAAACCCTT
Organism: Craseonycteris thonglongyai; assembly: GCA_004027555.1. NCBI lineage: Eukaryota > Metazoa > Chordata > Mammalia > Chiroptera > Craseonycteridae > Craseonycteris > Craseonycteris thonglongyai. Next base: position 2,234 of record PVKE010050704.1, read on the forward strand.
AGTAAATGTAACTAATAAAATGGAAGAATCAGAACAGTCTTAAATGAGATAGTTTCCCTCAAATACAGTGTAATCAGATTCCCACTCTTGTGTGTCATTGCCTGTGCCAGCCCATTGCACAGCACATAGTAAATTCTCCGAAAAGGAAAGTTAATATTAAATGAAAACATTTTCTCTGTCTATACTTACTACTTTCATTTAATCTCTTGAGAAAGTATAAATTTTTAAAAATCTTGTGATAGGTTCATCTACCAATCTATGCTCAGGTTCCATGGATTCTTTTAATCATTTGGCTTAGATGTGTATTGTTAACACAAAGGCACAGGTTTTATGTTAAGTACTCTTTCCTCCTCTACAACCAAATAATAAAACAAAATTCACAGTGCCTGATAAATGAGTCTATTTGAAAACCAGCAGCCCTGTTCCTTCTATGGCCTGTGTGAATCAAACACCCAGCTTGCTGCATGAACATCTCAGTCCGTTTGTTCTTGGTGATTTAGAGATCACTCTAGGATTTTACAGCTAAGGGGGATCATAGAGATCAGACAGACCAGTGGTTTTCCAAACTGGCTCTGTTTCAGAGTCACCAGAGGAGCTTTTTAAACATTCATACTAGCTCTCACTCCAGATCTAGCAAAGTAGAGTCCCTCAGGGTTGGGACAGGCCATTTCTCCTGATGATTCTGGTTTGGGGACAAGTGGTTTGAGGATCAGTGATCTTGTCTTATATCTTTACTTTTAAGGGGTCAGAGAGACTGGGGATTGTGTATCATGAGTAAATTTAGATTTAACTGAATTGAATAACTTGTCCAAGGGCTGGAGGCATATGTCCTTGATTTCAGGTAAGACAGTGTATATGTAAGATGACCTCGACTGTGAAGCAGGGAGGTCAGTATGAATAGCATCAGTGGTAGTTCTAGTAGAAACGGGAACTGTAAGCTTCCAGACCCATACAGTCAGCAAGAGGGTGACAAGTATTGAGTTCCTGCTCAATGACAGTGCTGATTCAGAAAGAGTGAGGAGCCCTGGACTCTGGACATCACCTTCTCCCTATTATATTTTGCACATTTTGTCCTACCCACACATTTGCAACTAATTTCCTGCTACTGTACTGTCTTAACGTTTTTTTTTAATATATTTTTATTTATTTATTTTTGACAGAGAGAGAGAGAGAGAGAGACAGACAGACAGACAGAGACAGAGACAGAGACAGAGAGAGAACTGAACTGGGGGAGCTTCCAGTTCAGCATATAGTTCCGCATGGACTGGGGCCGGGACTCGATCCCCGGTCCCCGGCGCTGCAAAGTGAGCGCTTAACCCACTGAGCCATCCTGGCTTCCCCATTGTCTTAATGTTTTTGTTACTAATCACTCCATTTTAAATAATCAGGGATGCCAGGATAGCTCAGCAGATAAGCGCTTGCCTTGCAATTGTTAGGTCCAGGGTTCAATTCCTGGGCCCAGCCTGTACAAACTTATATCCTGAACTGCAGTGCAACTGGTAACCACCGGCATGGTGACAAAGGTTCTCGCCTTCCATGCAGGAGGACCCTGGTTAGGTTCCTGCCCTGTGTGGTCCCACATTCACTTGTGTGGAATGAACCATGTCACTACTGATATACACATGGAAACTGCTCTAGGTCCTCCCCCTTCTCTCTCTCTCTCTCACCTCCTCTCAAACAATAAAATAAATCTTTAAAGAAATTAAATTACAATAATCAGAAAGATTTGTTTTTCCCTGGCTGGAAACTGACCGAAATATTCAGGTAATGAAACTTCTAGAAAAGAGTCTTGTTTAGAATGAGGTTGACTGTCTTAAGTTAGGAGAGACAGAAGAATCTTCACAAATTCATCAAACAGAGCTGTGGGTATTTAAAGCCACATTTAATAGAAATTCCTCCATAAGTGGATACTCTTTTCCTGTGGCCCAATTTAGTGTAAACTCACTTTTAGAGGCAGTTCTAGCGTTTGATTTCATCATGTTGCATATCTTCTTTCTGTCCACTTTTCCTCATTTGATAACTGTCCTGTTTCTTACTGAGGCCATTCACCATGAGATCTCTGGCTAGCTGACAGCCTGCACTCCCCTCAAATAGTGAAAAAGCAAAAAACATACTATCAGCCATTTATATTCATAATATGACTGTCTAATATAATGGTTTTCACTGTATGGTTATCTTCATTAAGTATTTTCTTTTTAAGCATGTAATCTTTAATCTGTAATTAAAACATTTTTCCCATTAAAAGCACGTGGGCATCAGTGAGGTATTTCTTATCCGTGCGCACGCCAGTGGCTCTTGCGGTGCTGCAGTATTAGCAGAGCCTGCTCTGAGGTCATCCCTGCAAAGTTATCAGCAACGTAACTGCTTTTGTGTGAGTGACTTTCTAAGGCCCCAGGGAAGACTGAAAAGGTACCAGTGGTACCCTTTTCTTAATCATTGATTCATTCATTTATTCATGAAACAAACATTCATGAGTCCTCATATATAGCAGACACTGTATGAGGTACTATGGAGACAACTGTGATTAAAATAAAACAAATGATACAGTATAGTAGTCAAGAATGTAGTTGATTTGCCACTTTGGAATATTGGGAGCTTGAGCAAGTGATTTTAAGCCTCAGTTTCCTCCTCTGCAGTGTGGGGAAAATTATGGTACATGCTGTAGTAAGTTATGCCTAGTTCCCCCTCCCCCCACTCTTCAAATTACTGAGGTCAAAGCATTTTATATCCTTTTGTTCCCTACCTTGCCTCAATACAGAACTGCCTAGCAAGCCCTGAATTGAACACAACTCCTCCCTTTCTCTTTTCATTCATAGAGTAGAGATGCTTCTTTGTATTTTTTAGATACAGAGACTTCTGAGTTCCAAATGCATTCTGTATTTTTTGTATATTTAAGATTATATGTAGGCAAAGCTGGGATGGCTCAGTGGGTTAAGCGCTCACTTTGCAGCGCAGGGGACCGGTGATCAAATCCCAGCCCCGGGCCCGTGCGGAACCATATGCTGAACTGGGAGCTCCCCTAGTTCAGTTCTCTCTCTGTCTCTGTCTCTGTACCTCTCTCTCTCTCTCTGTCAAAAATAAAATAAATAAATAAAAATATATTAAGATTATATGCAGTCCTATTTAATGATTTTTCTAACACAAAAATCCTTGTCTAGGGAAGCTGGGATGGCTCAGTGGGTTAGGTGCTCACTTTGCAGTCCTGGGGACCGAGGATCGAATCCTGGCCCTGGTCTGTGCGGACCCATACGCTGAACTGGAGGGTGCCCCCAGTTCAGTTCTCACTGGGGCGAGACCCTGGCCCAGTTCCTGCCCTGTGCAGCCCCTGCCCACCTGTGGAATGAAACTATGTGGAAAAACCGATGATGTGCAACTATGGAGACTGTTCTGGGCCCTCCCCCTTCTCTCTGTCTCTGTCTCTGTATCTCTCTGTCAAAAATAATAAATAAATCTTAAAAAAAAAATCCTTGTCCTCATACCTTAGACTTCATTCCTATGCTTCCTGTACCATTTCTACCTGTGATAATAAGTATTCCACAGAGCTGTGTCAAACACATTCTCTTTACTAATAAAGATATTCCTGGGGAAGCCAGGATGGCTCAGTGGGTTAAGTGCTCACTTTACAGTGCCAGGGACCAAGGATTGAATTCCGGCCCCGGCCCCGGCCCGTGTGGACCCATATGCTGAACTGGGGAGTGCCCCCAGTTCAGTTCTCTCTCTGTCTCTGTCTCTGTATCTCTCTCTCTCTCTCTCTCGCTCTGTCAAAATATAAAATAAAATAAAGTTAAAAAAAAGAAGATATTACTGTATAAAAATCAGTTTGCCAAGATAATAGAGTACTGCTTAACAACATGAGAATTTGCATAAAAGAGTCATCTTTAAGATGTCCCAGTATATAAAAGAAACTAAAACAGCCTTTATATCTGGTAGAAACTCAACTTTCTGCCTTATCATCCAATTTAGCATATTCTTGGGTTTAATATGGGATTGCCAGGTAGGATCTGGGGAAATGCATGTGGCAGTTGTATATCCAAAGTTACCCAAAATAGTCTTTGGAATAATAAAAGAAAGTCAAATTGCTGCTGAGAATATTTATATAACACTATTCATTTTATAAATTAAAATAAATGTCCCTTCTATTATATAAGATAGCCTAAAGTTATGGATTTTTTAATAGATATATGACATCATTTTAATTTGCCAAAATAGGGTCTACTTCCCTGTATCTGGATTTGGACTCTCAGGCTGTTATAGTCAGGGCCCCTTCTAACAGCAGAGTGAGAAAAAGGGTTGTGTTCATCGTTTATATGGGAAGTGAGCACGGAATGAAATGAGGAAGGAGGGAACGCCCAGGTGAACATGCATGCATGTCTGAGCCAGTACGCTGTGGCTGGCTGAGGCTTACTGCCACTGGGGCTCTTAGGCAGCATGTAGGGTGCTTATCAGAATTACCTGCTTGGGGAAGCCAGATGGCTCAGCAGGTTGAGAGCTTGCTTTGCAGCCCTGGGGTCTGAGGATCGACCCCTGGCCCCGTCCCATGTGGACCCATATGCTGAGCTGGGGTGTGGGCCCAGTTTGGTTCTCTCAGGGGCGAGCTTCCCATGTGGGAGGACCCCAATTTTGCTCCTAGCTCATGGGGCTGTGCCTTCCATGCAGGAGGCCCCTGGCCTGGTTCCTTCCCTGCACGGCCACCTGCCCACCCCGACCTGTGTGGGATGACACCATGTTGAAAAACTGATAATGTATAACTATGGAGACTGCCCTGGGCTCTCCCCCTTCTCTCTGTCTCTGTCTCTCTTGCTGTCAAGAACAATAAAATAAATCTTAAAAAAAAAAGAATTATGTGCTTGAAGAAAGAATGGGAGAAGCATTCGTTCAAACCAGACTCAATGGTGGAGGTTTGCCCAGGGGCCATTGAAGTCCCTCCTAGAAGTTCCTCATGCACATGTGTGGGATTGGCAGGTACCCACACCACGCACAGAGTGAATGCTGCAGGAGAGGAGCTACCGGGTTGGGTCCATAGAGCCCCTGGGGAGCTGTTACGGGAGCTGTGGCTACACTCAAGAGGAGGCTGAGGAGGTTCTGCGGCCTGGTACCAAGGTAGCCACAAGCTACTAGCACTGAGTTGAGAGAAAAATTTAGGTCAAATAGGACAAAAATTGTTTGTAAGAAAAATGATCCCCATTTGAAGACAGCTAATATCTGTATTCCCATACTTGGTATAAAGACAACTAATCAGAGCTTGAGAAATCACTGGGTTACTTAATTAAATACAATAAATCTGATGTTTAAATACTGGGTAAGGTAATTAAGTCTATATTTCTGAATATAGCCTCATCTGGGTCGCTTTATTCTTACTTTTATAAAGTATGAACTCAATGAATCTGATATTTTGCTGATAATGGGTATATAATACATTAAGGCTTGCTTGCTTTAAACATGTATCAGGCTGGGAAAAAATGCCCTTTGTTATGGTCCATCTTTATTTTTCAGGTTTTCTTATAGTTTAACTTAGTGTTATAATTATAGCATCATTAAAGCAATATTAATACAAAATCTTCACAAATTTGAACAAAACAATTATAAAAATGAAAAGAGGAGTGAAAACTAAAATGAAAAGATACAGTAAGTGAGAACAATGAACTTTTTCAAGATACATATAGGGGATACCAGGACAGCTCAGTGGGTTGAGTGCTCATCTTGCAGCCCCAGGGTCCAAGGATCATATCCCTGCCCCAGCCCTTGTGGACCTATATGCTGAACTGGGGTGTGCCCTCAATTCAGTTCTCCCCAGGCAAGCTTCCCAGGTGGGAGGCCCCTGGTTCAGTTCTCGCTCCCGTGTGTGCTTCCCATGTAAGAGGCCCCCAGTGGGGGCATGCCTCCCATGTGGGAGAACCCCAGCCCAGTTCCTGCCCAGTTCCTGCCCTGTACAGCCCCACGTCTACCTGTGGAGTGAAACTATATGGAAAACTAATGACGTGCAACTGTAGAGACTGCTCTGGGCCCTCCCCCATTCTCTCTCTGTCAAAAACAGTAAAAATAAATCTGAAAATAAAAAAGTACATAATAAAAGAGTAGATTTAGAGGAAAGAATACAGAAAGAAGCCCTTGTACTGATACATCAGAAAAGATATTCTGGGGGAAGCCGGGATGGCTCAGTGGGTTAAGCGCTCACTTTGCAGCGCCGGGGACCGAGGATCGAATCCCGGCCCCGGCCCGTGCGGAACCATATGCTGAACTGGGAGCTCCCCCAGTTCAGTTCTCTCTGTGTCTCTGTATCTCTCTCTCTCTCTCTGTCAAAATAAATAAATAAATAAATAAATATATTTTAAAAGAAAAGATATTCTGTATTGGTTTTACTCACACCATTCAACAGCCTCCTGTTGTTTGAAGACCAAGCCCAAAGCAAATCATTCAAGGACCTCCATGAGTGGAACCCAGGCTACCTTCCAAACCAGTTTCCCAGAACTCACTTGCAGAAATGCTCTCTTCCAACCCACCAGATCTGAGATCTTTACAAATATGAACTCACTTAACCTGTATGAAATGTCTATGAGGTACTGAGGTACCCACAGGTTAAGACTTGTCCCTGCTCATCAGCTATTAAGTAGTGGAGCTTCAAGAATTCAAACCTGGTCTGGCTCCTGAGTCTGGGCTCTTCATCGTCATATCCATGGCTCCCTGACTGTCCTCCAAACTTGCCTAGATATTACTCTAGAAGCTTGGCTTTCCCTCATGTAGATGTGTTAGTACCCCCTTTCTACCTCTTTAAGGCCCATTGGTCCATTAAGGCTGAAACCAAGTTCTACTCCGCTCCAAAAAGCCACCCATGGTTAATTGGTCCCCATCATCTCTTCTTTGGATTTATAGAGTTTTTAGTCAACAGAATTCATTTGGCATCTGTCACCTACTGCCTTCACTGAAAATTATCTGTGTGTATATTCACAAATGCACATTTTCCCCTAGTTTAGACGTAATGTCATTGAAGATAGGCCAAACTTTATTTTTCTCTTAGAAGTAAGCAGCATTAAAATTGTTGACAGCAGACTTGAAGAATAACTCCAGAGTAGGACCTCAGAGACAGGACTTTGGCATGGTCACCTCTTTGGGTTTCTCATAGCACCTACTGCCACCTGTTCTTTGTGCAGAGTTAGTGCTCAGTATTTATTGACTTGAATTAAAATTGAGAACTGTGATGATTCAGGCTGCCATAACTTTATTTCTATTATTTATTAAAGTGAAAGTTAAATATATGTCCTATATTTGAAATAAATGTAGATTGGCAATTTTAATACCAGATATGACAGGTAATTTTAAAAGTGCTAAGAATCATAGTGTGCTACCTGAAATGTTTCCCTAGTCTCCTTTTACATATAGATATTGCACTTCCACAGCAAGCTTCCAATAGCCCTTATATTCGTATAAAGTACATGTATTTAGACATAAATACAAATGAAAAGCACATATACACTGTCACAAAGTTCCAGTGCTTTTTCAAAAGGAAAAGTGGCGAAACAAAGATGGCATTTCTTGCCTATTTCACGTGATAGATATTCTTGGTCCAAAAGTCAAAAATGCATATGTCTATCTGAAGCCTGGGAGGTTGGTGGGTCCAGTTTGCTTCCTTTTGCTCTTGGAATCAGCACTTTCAAGGGAAGGGAAGGCAGGTGACATGGGGAAAATGGCAGTGGATTTGGGAGGATGCTTTCCTCACATTAAATTACTGGTCCTGGTTGGAATCTCAGCTCCTTCCGTTCTTTACAAAGCTTAAATGTATTCATTGAGCCCCATCTGTTAAGAATGACAATGGAATTAATAGATACAACAGCTTGTGCTCCAGGCCCTTTGTCTCTGACTTGCACATTTCCGTTCTCCTTCACTACAGTTCCCAGGCAGAGGCCTGCTCTGGCCTGTCACTTAAGGATCAGCCACCTCCCAGGATCCCGGAAGTGGTCACAGTAAACTCATTTTGCTAAGAAATGGCTCTCTTAATCGTATTTTCCAAACCTTACAAATAAGTGGTAAAGACTCCTTTCCTCAACTGATGTTTGATTATGTTCTTTTACTTCTATCTCTGTAGTAGTTCCTCTCAAATGACAATATAGCCCCTCTTAGATAAAATAAAAAAAAAAAAAACACCCTTAAGCACAGGGCTTGAGCATCCTAGTTTTTCTCACATGGCTTTTGTGGAAGAGGTTCTTCTAGAGAAAAAACAGCCTTGCAGATGTGTGGGATGGGACATATGTAATTTCCGACTGTAAATTTCAATCACCATCAACAAAGTAAGAGAATTCACTAGCTTTCTACATATTTGATAACTTGTAGGAAATTAAGTTATTGTGAAAGCTTTTTAAATTTTTGGCCAGGATGCTTCTTTTGGGGGGGAGAGGTGGTATCAAGATTATTAACCCTACGGGGAAGCCGGGATGGCTCAGTAGTGCTCACTTTGCAGCCCCGGGGACTTAGGATCAAATCCTGGCCCTGGCCCCTGAGGACCCATATGCTGAACTGGGGAGTGCCCCCCAGTTCGGTTCTCACCAGGATGAGACCCTGGCCCAGTTCCTGCCCTGTGCAGCCCCGCGCCCACCTGTGGAATGAAACTATGTGGAAAAACCAATGATGTGCAACTATGGAGACT
>PVKE010050705.1:0-10868 GCA_004027555.1 Craseonycteris thonglongyai
AAAAAAAAAAAAAGAAGAAGAAGAAAGAAAGAAAGGAAGAAAGGAAGAGAGAGAGAGAGAGAGAGAGAGAGAGAGAGAAAGGAAGAAAGAAAGAGAAAGGAAAAAAGAAAGGAAGGAAGGAAGGAAGGAAGGAAGGAAGGAAGAAAAGGAGGAAGAAAATTCCTCTGAGGTGGAGTATGGCTTAATAAAAATTTCCCCCGCTAAGCATTTCATAATTACAGTGAACAGCTTGGTCTTCAAGAAACCTGTTCCATGTAAAAAAAAAGTTCCTTCAGAAAAAGGACCTTAAGGTCTGCTTGCCTATCAGTAGAGTTGATAACCAGAGAGAGGGAGAGATTTGCCTGATATCATTATGAATTTTATGTCACATTCCTTCAACTTTTGTTAGAAGTTTTTTGTTTTTTTTATCTTGTGTTATACTTGGTATTTACGATCTTAACGATATTTATCATGGAATTCTGAAAATATTCAGCCTAAGATGAAGCAGGATTCATTGCTTATAGTATTGTGTAAGTTTTCCTCACCATGTGAGTGATCTTGAGAAGGCATTTGCCTCCTCCAGGTCTATGCGTCCCTGTTAATAGTAATGTTGAAGCAATGATGTTAATGTACCTTCAAGGTTTAATGTTTTCTGTTGTCTTCTCAGTGACAGTTATGAATGTGACTAAAATGCTTCTAGTAGTATGAATAAATGAAAGTTAAACACTATTAAAACTCATCTTCTAAAGTTAAACTACTTAAACAAGTATATTCATGCACTCAGTATTAGATGGCTGTACTATGATCCCTAAGAGCATATTGGGACTAATGCCTTAACAATTAATTTTAAATTATGATTTCTTTCATTGTCTGTAGGGTGAAATGAATAAAAATCTTAGACTTAAAATTTTGAGTTCAGTTTTTTCACTCAAGCTTTACTATTTAATTTTACTGTATGCCTGTGGGCAACTCATGTGAGTTTATCTGTGAAATGGAAGCAGATGGCAGGGTAGGAAAAGAGAAGAGATTTTATATTACATTTTCCTAAGAGTTCTTTTAGTTCTATCATTCAGTGAGATAGGAATCTGACATAACTCTCTAATTATGCATATTTTTGTATATGGAAACATCTAGATTATTTGGACATGAAAGGCAAAAACTGGGGTAAGATGAGACAGAGGTAATGACAACTGTAGAAGCCCCAGGGAGTTCTTTCCTTCCTTGGTGAAGTTGTGTGTTGGTTGGGAGCAGGGGAATACCATGGATGGAGGCAACAAGACACCAAGTATTAGTGTAAATCCTCTCTTTTGGGGATTTCTCCTTCACTCTTTCTATACTTTGAATCTGATTCACTTTAAAACCAAAGAGCCTTTGAATAGCCATACTTGATGTTCCTTATATGGGTACAATTATAGTCTTAGATAGCCGTATTCTTATGAGGTCTAACAGTAACCTTACAAACTCTTAATTTAAACTAAATTAATAGTAATTTTAGTTAAATGATTTATTAATTTATTTATTAATAAAGGAGAAAAATCAGTGGATAACATAAAAACTTACACTTAGACATTCTGTTAAAGTTTTACAGTGCCAAAATGCATTTTTAATAGAAAATCATTAAAATGTATTAAATAGGTTGAGGTCATTATCAAAAATGACTCTTTCTTTAGTGAACATCTCATAGACACAGCAACAAAAGTAAAATGTGTCCTGGTTTTTGACTTCAGATACCATACACGTCAATGAGCTGAGAGCTCTTGGGCGCGAGGTCTGCATTTGCGCAAAGTAGTTTGCTTGGAAAATTGGTACAGTGTCACATTGTGTAACACATACTAACTTACCTGAACCATCAAGAAATAAGTACAAAAGAGTTTTCCTCACCAAGCCATGCTAAAGATCAACTGGTTAAAATATGTAGGTGTGCTCTTTACCACTGGAATAAGTCAGTCACCTTTCCAGTATAAAAGACATATGGTTAGGAGATGTCCTTGAGGCAGAAAGGTGTGGCAGTGCAGTCAATTTCTCCACTATTTTTCTTCTTCTCCCAGCCATAGTCACGCTTCTTATGACAAAGCAGCACATTCTGATTCGATGCAGGGAGCAATGGATGTCAGCACCCTGTATTTCAACACCTAGCTGCCACAGATTACCAGATTTACTATGTGACTAGCCTGAAAATTATTTAGATAATAACAGAGCACAATTAATTACACAGAGGCATTTTAATCAACCACAAGTCAACATGTGTGGTCGAAAGACAACCTATTTGCTTAATGACCTTGAAGAGTTATTTCCCCTTCTCAGGGTCTCAAAGAGATTGAACCAGATCAATGATATGGCTACATATTAAAACAACCCTGGGCACCTTTAAAGAGTATTGATGCCCAAGCCATGGCCCCCCACCACCAGTAAATCAGAATCTCTGGTAGGAGAAACTGGGCATTGGTATGTTTTGAAAGCTCCCCCAAGAGATTCTGATATACACCCAAGGTTGAGGAACCACAGGTTCTTTCTGAAAGCAAGCAGGAAATAGCATCAATGACAACCAAGTATCAACCTTGGGGATGTTGGAGTTCAACTTTAAATTCTAGAATATAAAAGGAAAGGATATCTGGAAGGGAATGGGCATGCTCCTTAGGGGCATGCTCCTCAGGGCCATGCTCCACACTGTTGTCACTGAGCAGATGACAAGTTGAAAAATCCAAAAAGAAAATAAAGTGTCATAAGACTACTCAACTTATTTGAGGAAAACCAAGGTTGCTATTTTCCACTGTAATATTCAACCCTCAACTTTTTAGTTTTCTGTGAGTGAGATTGCTTGAGAAATAATGATACCACCCAGCAAAATAGCACTCCTTAAATGTTATTGCCTCATTCTGGCAACAAAAACTGTGTTTTCCCTTAGGCCTTGCTTCGTAGGCTGAAGTTGCCATGGGAAGCAAGGCTTTATTGGGATGCCAGAATAAACAGGCTCTGAAACCACCCCAGCATAACTTATAGAGAGCTGCCTATAAATCAAAGAAGCCCTAAGGTCAAAGCCACTTATACACACACACTCTCTCACACATACGCATACTCCCTGAAAAATATTACAAAGGAGAAGGTGTGTCAGGGAAATCCAACTAAAATTACTGCATGTAAGTAATAATAACTGAAATTTATATGTCCCTTTCATCCACAGTTCTCAAAAGGCAAAGAATGTGCTAAGATTACTTGTCTTTTGAAAGATTTCCCGTGTTCTGAGGGATAAAAGAGGGGGGATTCTTTATATAAAATCAGGCAGATGGAGGTGGCTGTGAAGGGTCATCTATACTATTTTTCTGGTTTCAAGCATAGTTACAGTGAAACCAAACCATTTCTCTCCTTCCCTTTGTCAAAGTCAATTATACACCATTCCAGAATATCACATTCCATTCACTCTATTTTTCTCTAGGGGACTTTCTACCAGAGATCATTCTGCTGGGACATGATTGTAAAGCAGCCTCTCTTATGACATTTAACTATCACTGTGGAACTTGAGGCAGGTTAACGACTATTAAGCTGGCCACCTACCTTTTCTCCTCATACTCCCACTTACTTGGATTCCATTCTCTTTTTCGCTTTTAACAAAGACTGCCCATTCTCCTACTAAAGAGTGAACACCTCTGACTCAGGAGAATAGTATCTTACTGTCCTTAGAAACCTGAAAATTCCCAGAAAGACTTGATATTATAAAAATATTTCTATACCTCCAAGCTATTTCTGACTCTAGTGTTTGAGCCCCAGGACCCTGCTCTACCATCTATAGAAATGCTGGCTTGCTAGACATGCTCCCCAGCTAGAAGAAGCTCAGTGTATTTATTAGTTCTCTCTACTTCTTTTCTTGGGGCAGTTCTACTTTTTAATTTTACTAATGCTAAATTGAAATGTAAGACTAAATTTGGGATTCTTACAAGAAAAGTAGTAATAAAGAATCCCAATTTTCTATTTAATGAAAGATCATTTTATTGTCTAAAAGATGAGGATATTTGCAGAATGGAGGATCTCCCACAATACAATGGTATCTCACTCATACGTGCCCACCCAGTCACAGCTTCTGTAGTACCCACCCTTACTGATAATGTACAGATTCAGTCCTGCTCAGAGCTCTGGCATTAGTCTAGTCTTTAGCCATGTGTTTGATCTAGTTTAATATCCTGCAGAGTTATTTCAAGAGATACTCATTGCCAGGTGGACAATGACTTTGTGCCCTTGTGTTAATAATTCACATTTTATCTCATTCTCAACACCCAATCTCCACCATAACTTAATTCCCCATCAGAGTGCTTGTGTCTGATTTACTTTATTTGTAACCTGTTTAGCATACCAGCCTCCCTAGGACTCTCTCTTTTGTCATCTCTCAATTTCAACACCTAGAGACCATATAGAGTTAGTAATCATGGAGGGGTGAAGCAGATGGATGGGAAGAAAACCTAGAATAATTTCTAAGTCAAGTTGCAGGCTTATACATCTGCTTTTATTTTGTTCTCACTGTGTCTGGCTTTTGATTGGATATTAGTAAATGTGGACCTTAACTAGAATGTTAACTCTTAGGACAATGTGCTTAAAAAACAAACAAACAAAAAACAACCCAAAAAAACCCAAACAAACAAAAAAGATTCACTTCTTTGTATCATCCATGAATAGGCTTGGGTCTCCTTTTACCATTTGTTCTAGTTTAACTTCTCCAACTCAAGAATCACAGCACCTATGGTGTTGTGAAAGATCTAAACCTCTTGCCTGAATGAGTTTTGGTTTCTCTATTCATTGGTAGAGAGATTTTGGTCAAGTTATAATTTACATCTCTGAGCTTCCCATTTACTTATAGGAATTTTATGTGAATCAAATGAGTTGTGAAAGCTGCATAGTACTATAAATATGTAAGTTATTTTCTTCTCTCTTCCTAATCTTATGAGAACAGACTGGTAATGCATACAAAATCTTCTTAAATACTTCCTCAAAAAAGTTTAGAGCAATTTAGAGAGTCATTTACTGTTTCAAGTCAGGTTTGTTTTGACCACAGTCACTACCCACAGTTTTACAATTATTCGTATAGTACACAGTTTTGGTACCTGCATTTATTTCTCTAATGTGCATTTTTTCCCCAGGTTGTTGACCTCGTGCTTTAGCTAAAATGAAACTTCAAAGAAGTTCTAAACTAGTGGGAGAACTTCAAAGGCTTCCTGAAAGGTCAATTAGCACCTATAAAATTTATCTCTGTTGTCACTAATGGCTATTAAACTAAAGTGATGTCTAATGAGGACTGATAACCACCACCTCCTGGAATTGTTGTGATTTAAGTGGAAAATAAATCTTAACTCTACATTGAATATCCAATGTGTGATTGGTTTAAGACTTATTAACCATCATAGATTGGAGTTTCTGTTTGTGATTCCTTCAGGGAATTAGCTTTCCTATGTACCTGGTAACACAAATGTTTAAGTACATCTGGGGGTGTTAAAATAAGTTGGCAAGACTTCCCAATCAAACAAGAACTTACACTCCAGGTGTATGTGAGTTCTGAAGGTTTCCAAAAAGTAAGCGGACACCTCAGTACCCAGTAGTATAGCATACTTTCTAAGTTATAGAGTGAGACTGAGAGCAAGTCTGTCATTTTGTAGTCTCTTGATTTTGGGCAAGTTCATTATCCTATTTGTGCCTTTGTTTCCTCACCTGTAAGATGGAGCTAATAAAAATACTGGCCTCTAGGTACTACAGTAAGTAAAAGGGATGAATACAAAATATTCAGTGGTCACTAGCATTTGGTAAATATATGAAGAGATATTATATTAACAAAGACAAATAATATTTAAAGTCAATTGTGACTTTTTAAGAAGTTTGAATTGCTGTTGTGTTTAAAGAATCTTTTCTTATATAAATATCTCTCAAGTTATCATGTAATTATAGGTATGTTTTTCTATATAATGTAGCTAAAATGATTCAATATGCAGATTTTTGCTTTGTGTCTTATTTATGTTTTCTGGTTACCAAATTAGTACATTCTAAATTTGTTTTGGAAGAACAAAAATATTAAAAAAACACACACACAAAAACTTCACCTATGTACACTTATCCCAAAACATCTGTTAATTTGTCACATCTCTTTTATACAATTTTTATTATCAGAAATACCTACTAAAATACAAATAAACACAGCTATTTCAGCTTTACATAGGTATTTTGGGTACATATGCAATTTCTGATGATTATAGAAAAATTATTAGTTATTTTGCTCATAAATGTTTGGTCATTTTTATTATCATCTCCACTTTCTTTTGATTCTTTTTAGGGCTGGGTCCTCAACCCTGGGGCATGGTATAATCTACCTGGGAGCTATAGAAACGGGCTGAAGACCAGGCTTCATCCTGACAAATCACAAAAGAAGCTAGGTTAGGGTCAGGCATTTGTATTTTTTTTTTTAACTCTCCAGGTGATTCTAATTTACAGCTAAGATTGGGAAGCACTGCTTCAGAGGGACTGAATTCTTGCTTGAGCTCACAAAGAAGACCCTCATTTTTTAAATGTGAAACCAATGGTGTCAAACCTTCCTTCAGGGCTGCTTTTCTGCCAAACTCCTGGAAACGATATAGAACTATGATCCTTGGCTCCTTTGATGGCTTCCTATATAACCCTTCCTTCTTTGTCACTGTTCTTTGGAATGTCACCGATTATCACCTATTAGTGTATTCAATGTTTAAAAAAAATTAGTCTTCAAATTCTTTGCTTCCTCCACAGCATTTTCCTGTTAAATTCTCCACCCCCAAATTAGCATCCCTCATTTAGGTCCCTTAATACCATCCTCTCCTGATTTACTAAGCAGGTTGATGTTATGCAAACAAGCAAATAAATAAGAAATGAATAAGAAATGTTCTGAAACAAGATGGTGGTATGTTTGGGTCTCAGCCTCACCACCTATTACATGATGGGAGGACTGAATGAGGAACACAATGTAAGTCCTTATGGCTCTGCCTAGCACATCTTAGGAGGAATCTTGGCTCTTAAGAGAGAATAAAGGTACAATAATATAAATACAACTGTGGGCTACTGGGAATAAATTCATTGATTTTTCTCTTTTTACCTCTCTTTTTTCTCCCTCCTTAGAGAAAATGATAATTTATTCACAGAGTACCATGGGAATGTTTCCTGGAGAGAAATCCCTGTTAACTCTAAAGTGGGAGTCAACTAGACACCCTGCTCACTCTTATGGTGAGGATGAGCCACACCATGAACAGAAGGGGGGAATGGAAGAAAGATAGCAAGGACAAGACCATTTCTGAAAATGCCAGTGTGTGGTGGGCTATGGAAATTTCTCTATGGCTCCTTCAAGAATGAATACTCTAAAAATACATTATGGGGAAGCCGGGATGGCTCAGTGGGTTAAGCGCTCACTTTGCAGTGCCGGGGACCGAGGATCAAATCCTGGCCCCGGCCCGTACAGACCCATATGCTGAACTGGGGAGTTCCCCCAGTTCAGTTCTCTCTCTGTCTCTGTCTCTCTCTCTGTCAAAAACAATAAAAAATATAAAAATAAATAAATAAATAAAATTAAAAAATATTACCTGATATATAAATTAAAAAAAACACACACATTCATTTTTGAGTTCTAAAGTTGCATTTGGGGATTGGTTGGTTGGTTAGTTGGCTGATTGGTTAGTTTTGGGTTTGGGGGAATGTGTTTATGGGCAGAAAAGGTCTTCAGGGCAGCCAAACTAATATATTCCTCTTCTCCCCCAAATAGATCTACTCCAAGTATAGTAATAAAGAGTTGATATTTAGTGAGTACTTACTATGTGCTATTCTAGATTGGTAAACCTCAAAATAGCACTCTAAGGGAAGATATACTATTATTTTTAATCAATATGAGACTTTTATTCTATCTTTAAAATATCACAAATAAGTCTGAGGAATCACTCAACATCTTGGGGCTTCTGTTGCTGGATAACTTAGATCTTATTCATCAACCTGCTGAACTGTTCCTTTTTCAGAAATAGATGCCAGCCACATTTTTTCTGGTATACTTGTATTTAACTGTTGTGGCTTGTGGAATCAAAGCAGCTGAATTTGATACAAGTTCAATATCATTTTCTTCAAGAATTAACTCGTCTTTCTGGGCTTGAGATATAGAAAAAGCAACACTTGACCTCATCTGACTCCTGTGGATGTAAAATTTTAGGTTTCAACGAGAGAACCATTCTCCTGAATAGTGACATTGATGGGGATGTGAGCACAGAGAGACCTTATCTTGTAACAGAAGCCCAATGTAATGCCCTTGATCATGTTCTGTGCATGACGATAGTGTAAACAGTAGCTAGTTCCTTTCTGTTTCCCCACCATTTGTCAACCTGGAGCCTCTTTTTTTTTTTTTTTTTTCTTTTCTTTCAAGGAGACTGAGTTGTACAGTGATGTGATTTAAGTCCATCTGCAGGGTGCCTCTGGAGCCTTTCACAGTAACTGTGTGTCCCTTCAGAGTGATGTCCACATTTTCCAGTATGTTCACAGTTTGACTGCTGAGAGTGGTCTTCAACATCTCAGCAGAGGCAGCAAAGAGCAGAAAGGATACATTCTTTACTAAAATTAATTTGTGTTTCCCATGTATGTCCCATTATTTTCTACCCCAAAATCTTTGCTTCTGCTCCTTTTAAAAAATCTCCTCGTTGTTCTCCAACTCTAAATTCCAAAAAAGACTTTAAGTCTCAGTGTAAATGTACATTCCTCTTTTGAAGGCTCGTAATCATTGACTAACAGAGCTTTTCTGATCTAATCACTTTTTTTTTTAAATTTCAACTTGAGTTCCAAAGCCTAATACGCTGGAAAATACGGTATTTGTAAGTTTCCTAGACTGCCAACTTCATGACGTATTTTTACAGTAATGCTTAAGACCGTGCCTGGCATACAATAGGTATTCAATAAATTTTTTGAATTAATGAATTTATTCCACAGTTGTCTATCTATTGTACTTTCATTCTCTCTTTTCCTTTAGTGAAGATTATAAATATATGAATGAGGTTTATACATAGACATTAGCATTTCTCCTTAAAGTAATGTTTATTATTGTTATTCTAGTTTTTATTTTTTTTATATTGAACAATAGTGTTTTTATACAGTATTTTTTGAAATTTATAAAACCAAAACATTTCTCTTACCTTTGGCTAAATAACGTGGGGAAAAAAAAACTGTGAGGGGATCATGAAAGAAAAGTCCTGGATAATCACTAAAATTGTTGTCTCTCATCATGTAAATTAAGAACAGTTATGCAAAATCACAGCAATTTTGGATTAATCTGGTAAAAAATAAAATTTCAACTTATGTCTCTTTTGGTCTTTAATATTGCTGACACATATGACTGAAGACAACACATTTCAGAATTGATAATCATATTTAATAATGTTTCTTAATACTGACAGAGTTCTTTACATAAACAAATCACTTTGCACTAATGAGTTAATGATTTGGGTTAGCTTGAGGAACATACTTCTTTCTCTAGCAACTAACAGGACTTGGTGATTGATAAAGAGCTGGCCCAGAGTAAGTAACCAACACCCTAGATCCTTTTTACTATGAGTAGATACCCACAGAGACTACCCTACTGCTTTGGTCATTATAGGTATTTGACAAATAGTTATTGATTGTACGTATAAAAGAATGAATGAATGGAATTTATTCTGGGAACATGTGTTTTTCAGGCAAAAAGAATAACTTGAATCACAGCAAAATCCTAACATATGCATAGGAAGTGTACACCTGCTGTAAGTAGGCTATGGGGGATGGATAATGGCTGTTGTTCTGTCACTAAGTATGAAGCTCTATACAATTAGACTGATTAAAGGAAATTAGAATGTTCAGTAAGTCTCTGTACACTGAGTGTGTTTTAATTAGGGTATCTGAATCATCATTTGTGACCACAAGGATGGATCTAGTACCACCTCATGGATACTACAGGACAAAGATTGGATAAATAACACTTATTGAGCACTTACTTTATTCTATGATTGTAGCATGAATTTTATGAAAGACAGAGTTGTCTAAAAGTGGAGTCAGCTACTATAAAATAGTAATAGGTTGCCTTTTACTGGAGACATTCAAACCAGGTTCATGTTCAAGTTGTACTTTTTCCAGTAAGTATTCTAGTGACACCACTTCCCTGGATCTTAGATTTTGAGTGATATTGAATCACTCATTTTGTATTCTCCAACTTATCTTTCTGCTTCTATTCATGCTCCTGACAATCCATTTCAATTGCAATAGTAATTTAAAAATGGGAAATACATTGTACCTGTACTCAAAATACTTTAATGTCTTTCAAATACACCTGAAATAAAAACCAAACTCCTTATCATGCTCAGCATGGCCCACCTGTTTGATCACATTCCTTCCACTCCCCTCCATGTTCACCATCCTCCTGACCTTAGATCTTCTTTCTGTTCTTTGAGCAGGTCATGCTCATGTCTTCCTCAGGCCCTTTGCACATGCCATGTCACTTGTCAGTGATGTCCTCCCCTGAAAACAATGTCAGTTCCATTTCATCTTTCAGCTCTCCAGAAAATGTTTCCTTTTTCAGAGAAACCTGTCCCAACCACCCTTTCTAAAATATAAAAGTTCCCATTTGCAGCCATCACTTTAAAAAACATATATTTTTTTTAAGATTTATTTTTATTGTTTTCAACACAGAGAGACAGACAGACAGAGACAGAGAGAAGGGGAGGGCCCAGAGCAGTCTCCATAGTCGTAAGTCATTAGCTTTCAATATAGTTTCACTCCACAAATGGGCATAGGGCTGCGAAGGGCAGGAACCAGTTAGGGAACTTTCACATGAGAGGAATACTCCTGTGAGCTGAGGGCTTCCTACATGGGTAGCACACCCAGGGTGGGAG
>PVKE010050706.1:0-10869 GCA_004027555.1 Craseonycteris thonglongyai
GCGGGGGGACAGTTGTGGGGGGAGGTGGGAGTGGGCACTAGATATAAGGTGATGGAAGGGGAGCTGATACTGAGTGATGGGCACATAATACGATGCATGAATGATGTGAGGTGGACTTGTACATCTGTAAACTGTCTAATTGTTACCAACCAATGTAACCTCATCAAATTTAACAATAAATTAAAAAAAAAAAAGAAAATATTCTCGTTATAGAATTCTATATGACCGTGAGGTTTACAAAATAGTTAATGTGGAAACACATTGCATAGCAGGTGCCTCTGAAGCTTAGAATGTATTGGTAAAATGTTGACTTTCAATTTCCTTTCCTCTATTTGATGATACCCATGCAGGTGCTTACATTTCATCATTGACCGTTGCCCTCATAAACAAATTTGAAATAGACAAATTGTGCAAGAAATGCATAATCAACACAAATACTGTCATCCTTAGATCCCTCTTGGAATAGTCTCAGTGCTCATTTCTGCTATCAGGTTTCCTTTCTTCAAAGGGTCAACTCTTTTCAAGAACACCCAAGGCCAGTGGTCAACTTCCTCCCTGAACTCTCAGTACCTCCAGCTTAACCCTCCACAAACTAGTTGTTCAAAGGGCTGCCTTGTGACTATTTAATGTTTTTGTCTTGCAGAGCTATTCAACTTTTCCTCTCTCCCTGTCTCAATTTCCCAGCTAAATACTAAGCCAAGTTCTCTATAAAAGAGTAGTGGTTCCCCCCCCCCCAATCTTTCAGCCACTTTTTGGACAATATTTAGTGAGTTTATATATTTTTAAAATGTACCAACAGAAAACTAAACATGCAGAAATCTCTCACTACTTGCCTAAGCTTGGTCTTACCCACAGCTCAGTGAGTCCACAATAAAAAAAGCACCCTAAATCAACATGATTCACGGGGTTCACACAGCAGGAAAACCTATTTATTCTCTATGATTTCTTCAAAAGAACTAGCTGAAGATCGGTGTTATATAAATCTAAGAGATTTCTGGTATTGCCATGTGGCCTAATGTGATTCTTAACTGTTAAGTACCTCAATTGATTCCAAAGAATTCATTAGAGAAATGGAATAATAAGGTACATTAACACTTTCCATGAGGCATAATCCTTTTCAGGCAGCTCTGATGCCCTAAAGGGCCCAGAGCTGAGAAAAATAATTTGCTCTCCAGTCTCCTGTGACTCTTCTCCAAGCAGAAGAGCAATTTCTTTCAGCAAGGTTTGCATTTCACTGGCTGTTTTTCATATCCGGGATGTTATTATTGGATTAATCTTCTGCTTGCAAATGGGTGTGCAATATTTACAAGGGTTTAATTTTGTTGTTGCTCTTTAAATAATGCATGTTCTTTCTTCACAAAGCCTAAGGTTAAAAGAAACTGCTTAGTTCTGACTATTCAAATAGGAAAATTTATATATCTTAAATTAATACAATTCACACCAGAGTTTCTAACACGGGTTCAACTAGTTGTTCTTTATTTGGAAGTTTGGGGACAGTGAGTACAAAAGAGTTTGAGAAAGTTGTAATTCCCCAGGACATGATAGAGTTTCTTGATTAAAAATTGAGGAGAGAACCTATTTATTTCTTACTCAGTCATAAAGATTGTATTTATTCATTGTCTATCATGTGCCAGTCACACTGTCATAGCCATAGATATAGAAGCCAAGAACACAGACTTTGTCCTTGCCTTCAGGGAGTTTATACTCTCATTGGGAAGAAATTGTTAATTCATAACCCTATGCATAAATACATACTCATAGTGCACCAGGGGAGGTCAATGCTAAGAGAACCTGCCCTTTGCTCTACTTTCTCTCTCTACACCCTCCAAATTCAGCCTTAGGCACTTTGATCTTGTAAGACATTGTGGTGAAAATTATTATCTAAGTTAGGCAGGAACAAGCTTAAAAAAACATTTTGGTATTAATGTCTATGACACTGAATCCCAAATGCCAGATTTTTCATTTTAGTTCAGTTTTCAAAAAGATTTATTTTATTGTTTTTGACACGGACAGAGAGAGAGACAGAG
The DNA here is from genome assembly GCA_004027555.1 of Craseonycteris thonglongyai. Classification (NCBI taxonomy): domain Eukaryota; kingdom Metazoa; phylum Chordata; class Mammalia; order Chiroptera; family Craseonycteridae; genus Craseonycteris; species Craseonycteris thonglongyai. The sequence continues at coordinate 2,028 of PVKE010050706.1, forward strand.
ACAGACAGAGAGAAGAAGGAGGGCCCAGAGCAGTCTCCATAGTTGTACATCATCAGTTTTCGACACACTTTTATTCCACATAGGTGGGCGGGGGTTATGCAGGGCAGGAACTGAGTCAGGGGCCTCCTGTATGGGAGGCACACCCCCTTGAGCTGGAGGCTGAACTGGAGGGCAAAATAGAACTGGGGACCTCCTGCGTGGGAAGCACACCCCAGTTCATCATATAGGTCTGCACAGGCTGGGGCTGGGATTCGATCCTCAGTCCCTGGGTTTGCAAAGTTAGCACTTAACTCACTGAGCCATCCTGGCTTCCCCATCTCAGTTCAGATATCTGGGATAATTTTATCCCTACCTTGGGGACTTGGATTTCGTCTTCTGTACAACCAGGAGGTCTGGATGACTGATTAGTGAGTTCCTTTCCAGAGCTTAGATTCTATGTCTATAACCACAATTTTTATGATTTTTATTTTCTCCCTGTATCTACGCTCCTCCAAGCAAGTGTAATGGGTGACAGACCTTGAACAAGGAAGTCTTTTGAAGCAACATTGTGACCTCTAGTAACAAGTGCCAGGAACCATACCAAATGATGGAAAAACCAAGTAGAGCTAAGGCATCATAGTCCTTATTTTTAAGCAAGCTTCAGCCTAGCTGGGAAGATCTAGAAAGGAGTATAGAAAGGAGCTTCACTACAAAGTGGCACAACATGTCATGACTGAAGAATGTTCAAGGTCCTTGGAGTGCAAAATAGGCATACCTGCTGCTTATTGGATTGTCATTCTGGGCTCCCACATCCCAACCAGGGGACCACCTGGACCAGGGCATCCACTAAGTCCCACCTTTTTCTTGACACCAAAATAGTAAGAGAATGGTCAGATTCACACTACAGGATAAGGACATCTAGGATTGTATGCCTGGTTGCTGTTGAACCAACACCATTAGCAGTGGGGGGGAGAACCCTAGTTGGTTGACCTCTCACCGTCACCCATGGTCTCACCCCCTTTATGTACACATACTGGATTCTCTTTTTTACTTCTCTTTTTAGTGTTTTGTCTCTTAGTCATTCAAACAGATCCTTGGAGATAGCCCAGACCTATCACTGTCTTCTACCTTTCAATCTTCCACCCTCTTCCACGGTCAGTTGCTATGTTCCAGCCATACTTTCTTCACAATCTCTTTTTTCATTACTTTTCTCAGCAATCTCACTTCTCCCAGTTGTGCATACTGCAACAGCGTACTCTCTGCCCCTTACAGTTTTCTCCCTTTTCAGCCCATCATTTTTAATGTATGTGGCATTTTTCTTCAATTTTGGTAACTGATTGTGTATAGTGCCTTACTAAAGGAGTCTCTGGATAAAGAATCGGTGTCTCTCTCATAGTTAATGTCCATTAAGAGTCTCTAAGAGGCCTCAGTGAGCTCACCTGTGCTACCAGCATTCCTCTACCACCTATCCCTCCCCTTGAAAAAAGAACTTGGGTAATTTCTCTCAAGTTTAGGTACTGAAATACAGGGCTTACTGATTCTGTGGCCTTAGATAAGTGACTTGGCCTCATGAAGCCACATCAGTAAAATGGGGATGATTCAATTAAATGTTTAGAAGTGTTTTATATTAATATGATCTGAAGCCAGTACTCAATAAACTATCAATCACTTTATTTGACCAGCTGATCTTCTTTCAGATCCTTCCATGTCTTTCTTGCCCCCTGACCTTTTCACAGGCCATTCCTTTTGTCTGGAAGGATTCCCTCATCTGGCTAACTCAAATCCATTGTTCACATCTCCCCTTAAAGATTATTCTTCTGACCTCTGTTCTAACTTATGTCATCCTATTGCATGACATAATGGTTGCCATCACATCCACTGCCTTCCTTTAATAAACAATTTTATACTTATCTGTGTATGCATTTGTCTAATGACTATCTCTCCAATATGGTTGAAGGCTCTGTGAAGGCATTGACTATAGCCACGGAGCTAATCACTGTCTTTCAAGAACCCAGTGCTCAATAAATACTTGGCTATAGAATGGAGCATGAATTAAAAGGACCAATCTTTTCATGCTAGCTTATTTTTATTTTATGTTCTAAACCTAACATTCAGTATAAATTTAATGTAGCCCATATATATTTCAATTCTAAGTGGAAATGCTTTATTTGAGAAAACTCCAGAGAATCTTTTCCCCCACCCCCCACAATTAGGCTTACAGTGTTCATCTGCTGTTCTGAGCAGTGTTTTCCAAAGCATCTCTCTCCCAACCTTGACAAATTAACAGTCACTCAGAAAGCTCTTCTCTATGCTTTTGCCCAAGTACTTTGTAAAAGGTTAAAATAAACCTTTTTAAAAGATGAACTTTCATTGGCAATTTATTTTCCTAATTGATGAAGTTAAAATGAGAGTGGTAAATTAGAGACGAGTTTGATCTCAGATACAGAGATCGACACGAGTAATCCCTGTAAGACAGGCCTAATTGCTATCCTCATGGCTGTGTGATTAGGAACCTTACTTTATTTATTTGGCCTTTGATACTAATCTCAGAATCAAAACCAACCAATAGCTCTTTAAATTTCCAATCTCAGAGGATGTCTGCTGCTTCTATGTTTAGACTGTAGGCCCAGGAAGCTGCCCACGGTGCTTATAAAACCTAATAAGGGGGCACCATTTTTGCCTCAAAGTAGTCTGAGAAGGAGGAGTTCCAGGATCTGAAGATACAAATCACTGCAACAGCAATGAAGGTCAACAGACCTTTACATAGCTGCTCTACAACATCTTAAAAGGAGAACCAGCCTGGCAATTCTGTGAAATTAACACATTTGGCCATAGGAATAGCCATTACATCAAGTTGTGAGGCAGGCTTGTTTTGCCCTTGGCATTTCCCCTCAACCCCCAAATCAGGGGCCTAGAACTCCTGCAGATTTTAGCTATGCCCACAGTGACAGGTTCCCTTGTTGAATCTGATCCTCTTCAAAATTGCTCTCCTAGGTGCTAAGTTCAAGGACTGCCCTGTTGGCAATTACTCTTATAACAGAAGCAGCATATTGTGGTAGAAAGTACAAGAGATTTGCTGTCAAAAGGACCTGGATTTAAATACTGCTTGAAAACTCTAGGACCTTTAGCAATATTTAATTACCTTTTTGCTGAACCAGTTTCCTCATATTATACCCGGGGATAAAGTGCTCCCTCATTGAGTTTAATGTAGTGCAGACTAGGATCAATAAAATATGACTTTCCTTTCATTTATACCTATAAAAGGCTTCATTTGTTAACATCCAGCTAACGTATTTGTGTTTCAACAAGAGTTATACCAGATATAATGTTTCAAAGATGTTACTGTGTGTTGGTAAAATTACAGATACTGGAAGTGTGTGTGTGTGTGTTTGTGTGTGACAGTGTGTGGTGTTTGTGTGTGTTTTGAAGAATGGGGTATTTTGGGTCCGATATGATAGACTGACCTATTAGCATAAGCTCTTAATTCCTCTGAAGTTTGTTACCTTGTCATGCCTCATAGAGCCAGTTAACTGGGCTCTTGACTTTTTCTTAATATCAAACACCCTCAACCCTATTCCTACAACTCCATCAAATGACCCTTGCTCTTTATTGTCACAACCCAGGGTCTATTTCTGGATTCCTCGTATCCATGCCCACCTGCTTGGTCCATGTTGCTTATCTGCATACACCCCACTACTGCCACCACCACCAAGTGGCTTTTGAATTCCTATCATTGCTAATCTGTTCCCCTCCATCACCAATTTAAGGACAAATTCTGACAAGTGGCCAGTTGCCCTATTGTACAAACCTTAATGGCATGAGACTGTGATCAGCACAGACATTTAGTAGGTGGACCACTCTGGGCACTGCATTTAGAATCAACCATGTTTCCAATAGGTATTTCTGCACAGAAGGCCTATTACTATTATTCTGCTATGAAGCCTGGTGAAAGCTTTGTAATTATAATTTTAAAGCACTAAGAAGGGACCTGGAAAGGGAACATGTATTCTTTCTTAAAAGAAAACTCAAAAAGAGAATTAATTCAAAGGTGCCTTTTTGTGCAGATTTTATCTACACATTTAGCACCAGATACAAAGTTCACCAACACCCAAGAAGTCATTTGACAGAGTTTAGCACAAAAGTGATGAAGTTGCTAGTTTGTTTGTTCGTTTTGCTTATAATCCTAGCATGGCTTGCATTGAGACTCATCAAGATTTCTTACCCCTGACATAACTTAAATTCCACAACAAATAATCAGCAACCTGCTGAATGGAGCCTGGACATGTGTGTAAGCAGCCCTCATGATATGGGACAGAGCCCAGGACTGGGGACATGCTTCTAGCAGGGACCCTTCCTTTATGCTTGTGCCCAACCCACCAACATGAGGGACAGATCTGGCTTATCTGGTTAGCAGCCTTTGTATTGACCTTCACCCAAGCTACAACTTGGAGGCAAAATACACAGTACCATTTCTTAATAACCTTAACCTATCCTACCTCTTTCTTCCCAAAAGCCTCACCAATTCATCTGCATAATTTTACTCTGTGTCCCATTTCTACCCCATGTCAAAGAGCCTTATGAAAGGCTACATTTGGGACACACATGCCATGTCTCCTCCAAGTAACCACGGTGCTTTAGACCTTAGTAATGGTGCTTGTAGCATTCTGGTGTTTTATAAACAGTGCCTTCTGTTTTGTGTCCCTTGGGTCTCTGTGTAGAAGCCTGTCTCAGAACTTCTTGAGATTAGGCATGTGAGGCTCACTCACCAACATTCTCCCAGTAGCACACAAGTGCATATCAAGTCAGAACAGTGGAACTGACCTGAAGAAAATAGGATTCCTGAGGGTCATAGTTTGGAATCCCCCCAAAGCAGATCCTGAAATAAAAAAAAAATGAGCACAAGTCATGGAATGGTTTCTTTTTTTGGTTAAATTTATTGGGGTGACATTAATTGATATCAATTACATTGTTTCCAGGTGTACAATTCTACATTACATTGTTTATACATCGCATTATGTGTGCACCACCCACAATCAGCTCACTTTCCATCACCATATGTTTGATTCGCCCTCCCTACTCCCCCCGGCTCATATCTCCCACCCACCTCCCCCCTTACTCTCAGGTAACCACTAAACTATTGACTGTGTCCATGAGTCTTTGTTTCTTTGTTCCTTTCAGTTTTATATTCCACCTATAAGTGAGGTCATTTGTTTCTTGATTCTTTCATTCTGACTTATTTCGCTTAATAAGATGGTTTCAAGGTCCGTCCATGATGTCACAAATTGATGTATTTTATCTTTTCTTATTGCTGAGTAGTATTCCATTGTGTAAATGTACCACAATTTCTTTATCCAGTCATCCATCAGAGGACCCTTTGGTTGATTCCACAACTTGGCCACCATGAACAGTGCTGCGATGAACATTGGGGTACATGTATTTTTGCAGATTAAGGTTCTCAGGTTTTTTGGGTAGATACCCAGGAGAGGGATTGCTGGGTCATATGACAAGTCCATTCCTAGTTTTTTGAGGAATCTCCACACTGCCTGCAATGGTGGTTGTGCCAATTTACATTTCCACCAGCTGGGCATGAGGGTTCCTTTTTTTCCACAGCATCTCCAGCACTTCTTATTCTTTGTCTTGTTGGTTACAGCCATTCTAACAGTTGTGAGGTGGTATCTCATTGTGGATTTAATTTGCATTTTCCTAATTGTTAGTGATGTTGAGCATTTTTTCATTTTCTATTGGCTGTATGTCTTCACGAGAGAAGTGCCTGTTTAGGTCTTCTGCCCATTTTTTAATTGGATCATTTGTTTTTTCGTTGTTGAGTTGTATTAGTTCTTTATATATTTTAGATATTAGCTCCTTATCAAAGGCATTGCTTGCAAATATTTTCTCCCATTCGATTGGTTTCCTTTTTACTTTGTTGATGGTGTCCTTTGCTGTGTACAAGCTTTTTAGTTTGATATAGTCCCATTCATTTATTATTCTTCCTTTCCTTGACTTTGGGGTCAAGTTCATAAAGTGCTCTCTGAGCCCAAGATCTATAAGTTTAGTGCCAATGCCTTCTTCTATTGCACTTTATAGTTTCAGATTTTATGTGGAGGTCCTTAATCCACTTAGAGTTAATTTTGGTATATGGTGACAGTTCACAGTCCAGATTAATTTTTTTGCATGTGGTTTTCCAATTTTCCCAGCACCATTTACTGAAGAGGCTCCCCCCCTCCCCCATTTTATATTTTTTGTTCCTTTGTCAAAGATTATCTGTCTGTATATTTGTGGGTTTATTTCTGGGTTTTTGATTCCATTGGTCTGTATGTCTTTTTTCTGCCAAAACAAAGCTGTTTTGTTTATTGATGCTTTGTAATATAAACTGAAGTCAGGGAACATGATGCCTCCAGCCTTATTTTCTTTTTTTTTTTTTTGAGGATTGCTTTGAGAGTTCGGGGCCTTTTGTGGTTCCATATGAATCTGATAATTTATTTTATCTGTTTATTGAAAGAATGTCTGTGGGACTTTGGTGGAAATTACATTAAATCTGTATATTGCTTTGGGTAATATGGCCATTTTAACTATGTTGATCCTTCTAATCCACGGACATGGAACATCCTTCCATTTCTTTGTATCTTCTTCAATTTCTTTTAATAGTATCTTATCGTTTTCTGTGTATAAGTTCTTCATGTTCTTGGTTAAGTTTATTCCTAAGTATTTTGTTTTTGTTTTGATGGCAAACTATATTATTTTTCTCATTTCTTTTTCTGAAGTTTCATTGTTTGTGTATAGAAAAGCTGTGGATTTTTATACATTGATTTGGTATTCTGCAAGTTTTACTATATTCATTTATTATTTCTAACAGTTTTCTGGTGGAGTCTTTGGGATTTTCCATATAAAGGATCATATCGTCTGCAAAGAGTGACAGTTTAACTTCTTTGTTTCCAATTTGAATGCCTTTTATTTCTTTTTCTTGCCTAATGGCTCTGGCTAGGACTTCCAGCACTATGTTGAATAACAGTGGTGACAGGAAACACCCCTGTCTCGTTCCTGTTTTTAGAAGAAAAGGTTTCAGTTTTTTCCCATTCAGTATGACATTTGCTGAGGGTCTGACATATATGGTCTTTATTATGTTGAGGTATTTTACTTCTATACCAATTTTATTAAGTGTTTTGATCATAAATGGGTGTTGTATCTTATTGAATGCTTTTCCTGCATCAATTGATGTAATCATATGGTTTTTATATTTAATTTTGTTTATGTGGTGTATCACATTGATCGATTTGCATGTGTTGAACTATCCTTGTGCCCCTGGGATGAATCCCACTTGATCGTGATGTATAATCTTTTTAATGCATTGTTGTATTTTATTTGCTAGTATTTTGTTTAGGATTTTTGCATTGGTGTTCATCAGAGATATTGGTCTATAGTTTTCTTTTTTTGTGATGTCCTTGCCAGGCTTTGGTATGAGAGTAATGTTGGCCTCATAGAATGAGTTGGAAAGTATTGCATCTTCTTCAACTTTTTGGAAAAGTTTGAGAAGGATAGGTGCTAGTTCTTTGAATGCCTGGTAAAACTCATTAGTGAGACCATCTGGACCTAGACTCTTGCTTTTGGGAAGTTTTTGGATGATTGTTTCAATTTCCTTAATGTTGATTGGTTTGTTTAGGTTATTCAGTTTTTCTTGATTCAGTCTAGGTAGACTATATGTTACTAAAAACTTGTCCATTTCTTCTAGGTTGCAAAATTTCGTGGCATATAGTCCTTCATAGTATTTTTATCTGATCCTTTGTATTTCTGTGGTATCCATTGTAATTTCCCCTCTTTCATTTTTAATTCAGATTATCTGTGTGTTTTCTCTTTTTCCCTTGGTGAGGCTAGCCAGGGGTTTGTCAATTTTATTAATTTTTTTAAAGAACCAGCTCTTTGTTGTATTTTTTATTGTTTATAAAAAATTTTTTTATTCTCTATTTTATTTAGTTCTGCTTCAATTTTTATGATTTCCTTCCTTCTGCTGGTTTTGGGTGTTTTTTGTTCTTCTTTTTCTAGTTCTTAAAGTTGTGATATTAGGTTGTTTACTTATAATTTTTCTTGTTTTTTGAGAAAGGACCGTAGTGATATAAGTTTCCTTCTTATTACTGCTTTTGCTGCATCCCAGTAATTTTGGTACGTTGTGTTTTCATTGTCATTTGTTTCTGTGTATTTTTTAAATCTCTTCTTTTATTTCTGCTTTGATCCAGTCATTTTTTAATAACATGTTGTTTAATCTCCATGTATATGTGGGTTTTTCTGCTTTCTTTTTGTAGTTGATCTCCAATTTCAAAGCTTTGTGATTGAAGAATAAACTTGGTATGATTTCTATCTTCTTAAATTTGCTGAGTCTAGCTTTGTGTTCCAGCATGTGGTCTATCCTTGAAAACGTTCCACGTGCAGCGGAAAAGAATGTATAGTCTTGTGTTTTAGGATAAAATGTCCTGTAAATGTCAATTATGTCCAGTTGCTGTAATGTATCATTTAAAGCTGATATTTCTTTGTTTATTTTTTGTTTGAATGATATGGCCATGGCTGTCAATGGGGTGTTTAAGTCCCCTATTATAATTGTTTTTTGTCAGTTTCTCCTTTTAGATTTGTTAGTTGCTTTGTAAATTTTGGTGCTTCTTGGTTGGGGTCATATATATTAATAAGTATAATATCTTCTTGTTTTATTGTCCCCTTTATCATTATGAAATGTCCATTTTTGTCTCTTATTATCTTTTTGATCCTGAAGTCTGCTTTGTCAGATATAAGTATGGCTACACTTGCTTTTCTGTGGGTGCCATTTGCTTGGAGTATTTTTTTCCTTCCTTTCGCCTTGAGTCTGTGTTTGTCCTTGTGG
>PVKE010050707.1:0-10868 GCA_004027555.1 Craseonycteris thonglongyai
TATATTTTATTTTGTTTATGAGGTGTATCACATTGATTGATTTGGGTATACTAAACCATCCTTGTACCCCTGGGATGAATCTCACTTGATCATGATGAATAATCTTCTTAATGCACTGTTGTATTCTATTTGCTAGCATTCTTGGTAGGATTTTTATATTAGTGCTCATCAGAAACATTGGTCTATCATTTTCTATTTTTGTGTTGTCCTAACCAGACTTTGGTGTTAGTGTAATATTGGCCTCATGTAACAAGTGGGGAAGTATTGCCTCTACTTCAATTTTTTGGAAGAGTTTGAGGATGACAAGTGTTAGCTCTTCTTTCAGTGTCTTGTGAAACTCACTAGTGAGATCATCTGGTCTTGCACTCTTGCTTTTGGATGATTGTTTTAATTTTCTTACTATTAATTGGTCTGTTTAGATTATCCAGTCTTCTTGATTCAATATAGGTAGACTGTATGTTTCTAAAGATTTGTCCATTTATTCTAGGTTGCAAAATTTGGTGGTATATAACCCTTATTGTATTCTTTTTCCTTTAAGATTATTATATTGTTTTTTACAGAGGGACAGAAAGAGAAGAGGGAGTGTCCAGAGCAGACTCCATAGCTGTATGTCATTAATCTGTCAACATAGTTTCATTTCACACAGGTGAGCGAAGAGCCGCACAGTGCAGAAACCAAGCGAGGGATCTTCCGCATATGAAGCATGCCCCTGCGAGCTGGGCACCAAACTGGAGTCCCAGGAAGGAACTTAACTGGGTGCCCCTCATCCCCACATGGGAGGCACACCACAGTTTCACACATATCATGGCCAGGACCAAGGCTCGATCCCAAACTTTGGGGCTGCAAATAAGTGCTCAACCTGCTGAGCCATCCTGGCATCCTTCTTTATAGTATTCTTGTATGACCCTTTTTAATTCAGTATTATCTCTTCTTTTATTTTTATTTTGGAGTATTTGAGCCTTTTCTCTTTTTCTCTTTGTGTACTGGATCAGGGGTTTTTCAATTTGATAATTTTTTTTTTTCAAAAAACCAGCTCTTTTTTGCAATAATATTTTACATTGTTTTTCTGTTCCCTATTTCATTCACCTGAGCTCTAACTTTTATTATTTTCTTCCTTCAGCTGATTTTGAGTATTTTTTTTTTCTTTTTTAAAATTTCTTTAAGATGTGATATTGGCTTATTTACTTACAATTTTTCTTGATTCTTGATATAGGCCTGTAGTGATATGAATTTACCTCTTATTACTGCTATTACTGTATCCCAGTAATTTTGATATGTTGTGTTTTTATCATTATTTGTTTCTATGTAATTTTAATCCCTTTAATTTTTTCTCTGATTCAGTCGTTTTAAAAAACATACTGTTTAATCTCTATGTAGATGTGGTTTTTTCCTGCTTTATGTTTGTAGTTGATCTACAATTTCAGAGCTTTGGGATCAGAGAATACACTTGACATGATTTCTCTTATTAAATTTACTGAGGCTAGCTTCATATTCCAGTATACAGTCTATCCTTGATACTGTTCCATGTGCACACACACACACAAAAATGTATAGTCATGTGTTGTAGGATGAAATGTCCTGTAATATGAATTATATCCAATTGCTGTAATGCATCATTTAAACCTCATATTTTCTTATTTATTTTTTGTTTTGATGATCTGTCCATGGCTGTCAAGGGGTGTTTAGGTCGCCTACCCTAATTGTGTTTTTGTCAGATTCTCCTTAATCTGTTGGTAGTTCCTTTCTAATTTTTGGTGCTTCCTGATAGGCAGCATATATATTAATATATTCTGTCTTTTTGTTGTATTATCCTCTTTATCATGATAAAATATTAATCTTTTTTGCTTATTACTTTTTTGATCCTGAGGTCTGTTTTGTCAGATATAAGTATAGCTATACCTGGTTTTCTCTGACGCTTTTTGAGGGGAGTATTGTTCTCCATTATTTCACTTTGAGTTTGTACGTGTCCTTGTGGCTGAATTGTGTCTTTTGGAGGCAGAACATGTTTGGGTTTTGTTTCTTAATCCAATTTGCTACTCTGTGTCTTTTTATTGGTGAGATTACTCCATTTACATTTAGGATGATGACTGATATATGAGGATTTTCTATAGCCATTTTATTTTTTGTTTTCTGTTAGCTCTTCCTTTCAATTACTTTATTGCTTTTTTCTTTTGGTCAGTTATTTTAGTTTCATGATATTTAAGATGTTTTTTTGTTTTCTCTCTTTTTAAAAATTTGTTACGAGTTTTTGTTCTCTCTCTCTCTCTCTCTCTCTCTCTCTCTATATATATATATATATATATATATTTGTGTGTGTGTGTGTGTGTGTGTGTGTATCATGAAGTTTATGTAAAAGAGTGTTTCATATATGCAATGGGCTCACGTCTTAAGAATTCTTTTTTCCATTTTCTTTGGAAGTTTAAACCTTTACTTTCTCCCATTTTATGCTTTTATTGTACCAGGTTATCCCTATTTATTTTTACTTTTTATTTCATGTACAATAGCCTCCTTCAGTATTTCTTGAAACTCTGGCCCTGTGCTGGAGAATTCCCACAACATCTTTATGTCCGAACAGCGCTTTATTTCTCCTTTATATCTAAAAGGTAACTTTGCTGGGTAGATGATTCTTGTCTGGTAATTTATCCCCTTTAATATTTTGTATATTTGATTCTACTCCTTCCAGGCTTGTAGAGTTTCTGTTGAGACGTCTGATAACAGTCTAGTGGGCTTTCCTTTATAGGTTATGATGTTCTTTTTCCTGGCTGCTTTGAAGATTCTTTCTTTGTCTTTAACCTTGATATCTTTAGTTAAATATGCTGTAGCTAATGTTTGCTAGGGTTCAACTATCTGGGAGTCCTGCTTTCTTTTTGGATTTTGGTTCTATCTCTTTCTATAGATTTGGGAAGTTGTCATCTACTATTTGCATGAGAAAATTTTCTGTGGCCATTCCATTCTCTCCTCCTTCTGGAATACCTTTTCTTCTTATGTAAGTCTATCTAATGGAGTTAAAAAGTTCTTGTAGATATCTATTTTTTTTTAACTCTCAGTTCTCTCTCTCTTTCCTTCTATGACATTTCCAAATTATTGTGTTTGATTTCCTCTGTCAGTTTGACTCTGCTTCCTATGCTAGGTATTTCATTTTCCTTTTTTCCCTAAATTATGTTGTTTATTTCCAGAATTTCTATTTTGTTCTTTTTAATAGTTTCAATTTCTTTGTTAGAGTATTTCTTTTGTTCATTGATTTTCTTTCTGAGATTATTTATCTCCCTCTGTACACTCCATCATTTTTTAAGAATCGATGACTGTTTTCAGAAATGTAATCTCAAATTTTATGTAATTTAGATAATATATTTCCATATCTTTAAGTCTTTAAGTTCTTCTTCTAAAGAGTTTTCATTTTCTTTCTGAGCACCTTTGTTCACTAGGCTACTCATTGCTATGGGACTGTTTCTTTTCCTGAGCATAAGATATTTTCTTCTCTTAGATATGAAGAGGTTTTTTTTTGTTTTGTTTTGTTTTTTCTTTTTTGCTTCCCAGCTGGTGTTGCTGCAGCACTTACAATATTTTCTGTTGGTTATTCAATTTTTTTTTTTCACAATGGGAGACTTTCTAGCAGGTGGTTTTCTGTTCTGTGATACAGTTGCTTTGGTCTCTATGTATCTGCTTTTTGGGTGGATATGGTGTGTGATGGTATTCCGTGCCTCTGAGATCCCACTGCAGTCAGAAGCTGTCATGCCTGTGCTTCACAGATTTCCTGGATTCTTCTGCTGGCTTCATCAGGAAGTGTGGGGGCAGAATTACTTTAAAAAAGGAACAAGTCTGTTTGTGACACAGGGTAATGGCTGCTTTCCAGCTGCATCTGACCTACTGCAGTCACTGGACAGAGCTGGGAGATGAGCTTTGAGATGAGTCACCTGCAAAAAATGACAGTTTAATGACTTCTTTCTTATTTGGATGCCTTTCATTTATTTTTCTTGCCTGATTGCTGTAGCCAGAAATTTCAATACAATGTTGAATAAAAGAAGTAAAAGTGAACATCCTGATCTTATTTTCTTAATTTATTTCACTGTTTTGAGAGAAGGTGAGAAAGAGGAACAGAGAAATACAGAGAGAAGGATGAAGGGCACAGAGCAGTCTTTATAGTTGTACACTGTTTGTTTTTTGACATAGTTTCATTTCACACAGGTACATGTGGGGCTGCATGGGGCAGAATCCAACTGAAGACCTCCCTCATGGGAGGGGAGAACCTTTACCATCATCCTATCCATTGCCAGTTGCATGACACAGTTCAGAATGTGGATTTGAATGGGATAGGGCCAAGATTTGATCCCTGGACCTGGTGGGTACAAGACAAGCACTCAACTTGTTGAGTTATCCTGGCATCTCTTTGTTTCTGATTTTAAGGAGAATGATTTTAGCATTTGTCCACTGAGTATAATATTAACAGTGTGTTTACCATATCTGGCTTGTATTATGTTGAGATGTTTCCCCTGATTCTACTTTTACGAGATTGTTTATCACAAATAAATGCTGAATTTTGTCAAATTCTCATTCTAAATCTTTTTATATAATCATGGAATTTTTATTTTGTTTTTTGGTATATCACATTTATTGATTTGTGCATGTTAAACCAAACTAACACATGAATAAATCCCATTTAATCATGATGCACAATCTTTTTAATGTATTACTTAATTTAGTTGGCTTATTTATTTATTTATATATTTTGAGGGTTTTTGCAGCTCTATTCATCAGACATATTTGCCTACAGTTTTGTTTTTTTTTGTAATGTGTTTGTCTGGTTTTGTAATCAGAGTAACGGTGGCTTCGTATAATGAGCTTTGAACCTCCTCTTAGGTTTTTTGGAATTGTTTGAGGAGAGTAGGTATCAATTTTTTTTTTTTTTAATATTTGGTAATACTCACATGTGATGCCATCTGGTCTAGGACTTTGTTTGTTAGAAGCTTTTTGATTACTGACTAAGTTACATTATTATTAATTGGTAGGCTCAGATTTTATGATTCTTTTTGACTTAGCCTTGAAAGGTTGAATGCTTATAGTGATTTTTCTATTTTTTCCAGATTATTTAGTTGTTTGTGTGTAGTTGCTCATAGTATGTTCTTTTTCTTTTTTTTTTCCTTCTTTTTTTTGTACTTTTGTGTTATCTATTGTCATTTCTCTTTTATTTTTTATTTTATTAATTTGGGTTCTCTCTCTCTCTTTTTCTTTATATGTCTGGAAAAAGGTTTTTCAATATTGTTTATCTTTTCAAAAAAACAGCTTTTAATTTAATTTTATTGTTATTATTATTATTTTTTAGCCACTCTTTCATTTACGTTCACTCTAATATTCATTATTGCCATCTTTGTATTTACTTTGGGTTTTGTTTCTTTTTTCTTTCCCAGTTCATTATGTGTAAAGCTAGACTGAGGTTGTTCTTGTTTTCTGCGGCAAGCCTGCACTGCTATACATTTTTCTGTTAGGATTGCTTTCACTGTGTCTCATTAATTTTGGGTCATTGTGCTTTTATGTTTTATAATTTTTTGTCTCAAGATATATTTTACTTCTTCATTGGTCTCATTGTTTACCCATTTATTATTTTGTAACATGTTATTTAGCTTTCATGTGTTTATGTGTTTTTCAAGTTCTCTTTCTTGTGATTGATTTTTAGTTTCATACCAAGGTGCTCATAGAAAATTCTTGATATGGTTTCAGTCTTCTTAAACTTATCAAGATTTGTTTTGCAGCCTAACACATGGTCTATCTTAAAAAATGTTCCATGTGCATTTGAAAAGAATGTATACACTGCTGCTTTGGTAGAAAATGTTCCAAAAATATTTATTAAATTAAACTAATCTAGTGTATCATTTTAAGATAACTGTTTTCATGTTGATATGTTGTCTGGAAAATCTGCACATTGGTGTCAGTGGGATGTTAAAATCCCCTACAGTGATTGTGTTAGTGTCAATTTCTGCCTTTATGTCGGTCAGTATTTGTTCTACATATTTAGATGCTCCTATATTGGGTGTGTAGATATCTCCTAAGGTTATGTCTGCTTGTTAAATTGATCTTTTAATGATTATGTAATTTCCTTCTTTGTCTCTTTTTATAGTCTTCATTTGAAAGTTTATTTTGTCTGACATAAGTATTGCTACTCTATATTTTGTCTAATTTTCACCTGTTTGAATATATTCTTTAATCTTTTACTTTAAATGTTTATTTATTTATTTTTATTGTTTTTGACAGAGAGAGAGAGAGAGAGAGAGAGAGAAAGAGAGAGAGAGAGAGAGAGAGAGAGAGAGAGAGAGAGAGAGAGAGAGAGAGAGAGAGAGAGAGAACTGAACTGGGAGCACTCCCCAGTTCAGCATATGGGTCCACACAGGCTGGGGCCGGGATTTGGTCATCGGTCCCCGGCACTGCAAAGTGAGCGCCCGACCCACTGAGCCATCCCGGCTTCCCCTAATCTTTTACTTTAGTCTATATGTGTCTTTTGATCTGAGGTGGGTGTCTTTCAGATAGCACATGCATGGTTCTTGTTTTATTATCCATTCAGTTACCCTATGTTTTTTTTTGAACTCAAATCTATTTTCATTTAAAGTGGTTATTGATGTGTACATAGTAATTGACATTTTATTATTTATATCTTTGATTTTATTTTGTTTGTTTCTCTTTCCGTTCCCTTTTTTTGTTTGTTTGTTTAAATAAGCCCTTTTAACATTTCTTACAATACCGGCTTGCTGGTAATAAATTTCTTAAACTTTTTTTTTTTTTGGTCTGGGAAGTTTTACATATATTCTTCAGTTTTAAATAATATTCTTGTTGGATAGAGTAGTGGAGATTGTAGGCCCTTGTTTTTCATCACTTTGCATATTTCTTTACACTCTCTTTTGTACTACAAGAAATCATCTGGGCTGTTGAGAAATCAGATGGTAGTTTTTTGGAAGCTTCCTTGTAAATAACAAGTTGCTTTTAGGATTCCCTCTTCTTCATTAACATTTGCCATTTTAATTATAATGTGTCTTGGTATAGGCCTGTATTGGTTTATTTTGTTTAGGACTCTCTATACTTCCTGGGCTTGTATGTCTATTTCTTTAACCAGGTTAGAGAAGTTATTAGTCAATATTTCTTCAAATAGGTTCTTGATCTCTTGCACCCTCTCATCTTTTTCTGGTACTACTATAACGCTAACGTTAATTTGATATTGTCCCAAAGGTTTTTAAAACCATATTTGTTTGTTTGTTTTTCTTTTTCTTATTTTAATTTTGTGTTTTCTGATATCTTGTCTTCTAAAACTCTTATTTGCTCCTCTGCTTCATTGAATCTGCTGTTGTTTTCTTCTAGTGTATTCCTCTCTTTAGTAATTGTACTCTTTATTCCTGACTGGTTTTTCTTAGTGGTTTCTATGTCATTGTTTTTTTTTTGGGGGGGGGGGGGTTTGTTTTGTTTTATTTGTGTTTGTTTGTTTTTTATGCTTACCATATTTTTATTAAAGTTTTCACTATGTTTCTTACACATTCTTATAACCAGTGTTTTATACTCTGTCTCTGGAAATTGGTTGCCTACATTTTATTTAGTTTTTTGTTTTGTTTTGTTTTTTCCTGAAGTGTTCTTCTGTTCTTTTATTTGTGACATATTTCTTTGTCTCCTTATTCTGGTTGCTTCTCTGTGTTAGTATCTATGTATTAGGTAGATTTCCTACTCATATGTCTCTCAGTCTTTGCTGAGTCCTTTTATGTAGTCTGTTTCCTGTGTTGTCCAATAACATAGTCTTCCTAATCCCCTGTGCATCTGTTCCAAGAGTGCCCCTTGTGTGTTGTGTGTATTCTCTTATTACAGTTGAGCCTTTGTTCCTATGGTATGTGAGTAGTCAAAATGACTCACAGGATGACTGGCTGTGAAGCCTGGCTATGTCCACAGTATATGAGTTGCCATGTGTAGTCTGACCCCTCTAATGGGGATTCAGCCCAGCAGGATCTTATGTCTGTTGAGACCAGCTTTTGGGTATACAGCTCGTAGAACTCATTAATTTGTGCTCTGGTGTGGCTAAGGCTGAACTCTGGGGGTACTTTCTGATTTTTGTGGAGAGGGGTTCTTGTGCAGGCCAATTTTATCCTTACCTGTGACTGGACCAGGGATACCTGATAGGAGCCACAAAACTATATGTAGTTGTTTGCTCTCTGTGTTGGAGGCTTATGGGTTGACCTTCTTGTGAATTGAGGTTGGCTTCCCCCAGGATTGGTCCTGGGGCAGCTTACCAAAAGAGCAGGTCCCTTCTAGGCCTGTTACCACCTGCCAACAGTATAAGTCTTAGTTGCTGAAAGAACTTCCTTAGGTGAGTGGGCCAGGTTGGTTGACTCAGGGTTGAGGGTGCCACCAGCAATGTAGCATTAGCTGGGCAGGGCAGAGTCATAGGAAGTCATGAAACATGGTCAATCGTTATTATAAATTTAATGCAGATTCAGTGTTTGTGCAAGTGCCGGGCCTGTGACCACTTTGCAAAATGCCCTAAGAACACTTTGGCCAGTCACCACTCACCTTGGACTTGCAGAAAGATTTTTGAGACCTGCTCAAAAGAGGCTGCAGTGCCAGCTATGGCTGACTGCCAACCACCCAAAGTTCCTTAGACCAAAGCAGGACATCTGCTCCCGTATAACACTTCAGAAGCTTGTGGTGCAGACCCCACTGCCCAGGATCTGCAAGTACCCTGGTGATGTAGAACTAGCTGAGCAAGGTGGGAACCCAGGACCCCATTAAGAAGATGCACATATGTGCAAACCAGAAATTTAGTGTTCCAATAATGGAAATAAAAAACATCATATTATTTTTCTTTCTTCTATTTCTAGAGAAGTAACATCTTTCAGTATATGGATAAAAGACAACACTGACAGAATTGTGAAAAATAAATATTAAATATTATAACATTAATATTTATAAAATTAGAAAAGCTTTATAGAAATAAACATCTAATCAATATATAACAAAGAGTTTAATTATTTTTAGCTCTTATTTTAATAAAGACCTAAGTTGCATAAATTTATATTTATTCCAATATATTTAATCAACATAGTTAAAGTGACCACATAACCCAAACAATATACAGATTTAATGTAATCCCCATAAAAATCCCAATGGCATTTTTTTGAAAAGTAAAACAAAATTTTTCAGATTTATATAGAATCACAAGAATAAACACACAAACAAACAAACAAAAACAAATGACCAAAGCAATTTTAGTGGACTGTGGGAAAACAAGGCCAGAGGTGTCATACTCCTTGACTTAATTTATGCTGTAAAGTGACAATAATCAAAACTGCATGGTATTTTCAGAATAACAGACACACAGACCAATGGAACAGAATTGAGAACACATAATTAAACCCACATGTATATAGGCACATAATTTTCAACAAAATAAGCTAAAAACACAGTGGAGAAAATAAAGCTTCTTTAATAAATGGTTCCATAGAAATTGGAAAGCCCATGCAAAAGATAAATCTAGACTGTGATCTGTCACCATATACCAATAGTAACTAAAAAAGGATCAAAGACCTAGGCAGAAGGCCTAATGTAATAATTTGCATAAGAGAAAGCATAAGTACTAATAAATCTTGGGTTCAAAGAAGATTTTATAAATTTGATCTCAAAGGCAAAGGAAGTAAAGCAAAAATAACTGAATGGGACTGTATCAAACTAAAAAGTTTCTGTACAGCAAAAGAACCCACCAACAAAACTAAAAGAGAGAAGATATTTGAAAAAAATGCCTTTGAAAATAGGCTAATATCCAAAACTTATAAAGAACTTGCATAACTAAACAACAAAAATCAAACAATCCAATGAAAATATAGGCAGAGGACCAGAGTAGACACTTCTCCCCCAAAAATATAGAAACAGCCAACAGATATATGAAAAAATGATCAGCTTCACAGCTGTTAGGAAGATGCAAACCAAAAGCACGGTAAGATACCACCTCATACCATTTATTATAGAATTACTATTATCAACAAGACTAGTAATAACAAGTGTTGGAAAGTGTGTGGAGAGAAAGGAGCTCTCACACACTGCTGGTAGAAACCTACATTGGTACAGCCAATGTGGAAAACAGTATTGAAGTTCCTCTAAAAATTAAGAATAGAATTACCATGTGACCAGCATTTCTCTTCTTGGTATCTTCCAAAAAAATCTGAAAACATTTATTTATAAAGGTATATGTACTCTGATGCTCCTTGCAGCATAATCCACAGCGGCCAAGACATGAAAACAACTAAAGTGTCCTTCAATAGAAGATTAAAGAAGATGTAGTACATATACACAAAGGAATATTACTTGGCCATAAGAAAGATAAAATACTGCCATTTGAGAAAACATAAATGAATTTTCAGGTTATCACGCTAAGCAAAACAAGTCAGACAAGAAAAGTCAAGAATTATATGACTTCATTCATATACTGCATTTAAAACTAAAAGTAACAAACAAATAAGTCAAACAAATGGAAAATCACAAACACAGACAACAGTTTAATGGTTTCCAGAGGATAAAGAGAAAGGAGAGGTGATATAAGAGGAAAAAAAGAGTCAAATATATGGTGATGGAAAAAGAACATTCTCTGGTTTGTGAACACACAATGTAATAAATAGATTATGTATTATAGAAATATATACTTGAAACCTATGTAATTTTACCACCAATGTCACCCCAATAAATTTAATATAAATAATAAAAATGTATATATATAATGTATATCATATATTTAAAATATTTAGAAAGTATATTTTATATGTATATATACTTTATTAATCTATAGTTAATATATTTTAAATATTTATATATTTTTAGTTAAATCTCTTTTTTTATATAATGCAAACCTTATT
>PVKE010050708.1:0-10867 GCA_004027555.1 Craseonycteris thonglongyai
CCCCAGTTCAGTTCTTGCCGGGGCCTATGTGGGAGGCTCCTGGCCCAGTTCCTGCCCTGCGCAACCCTGTGCCCACCTGTGGAGTGAAACTATATGGAAAACATGTCAACTATGGAGACTGCTTTGGGCCTTCTCCCTTCTCTCTGTTTCTTTCTGTCTCTATTTCTCTCTGTCCAAAATGAATAAAATAAATCTTAAAAAAAAAGAGTAGTTTCTAACATGCAAACAACACCTACAAATCAATAAGATAAAGAAAACATAACAAAATGGATACAAACAAGCTATTCACAGATGAAAACACAGATAGCCAGTTCATAATGTAAAGAAAAATTATCTCAGGGAAGCTGGGATGGCTCAGCAGGTTGAATGCTCACTTTGCAGACCTGGGGTCCAAGGATCAAGTCCTGGGCTGGGCCTCTGTGGACCCACATGCTGAACTGGGGTGTGCTTCCCATGTGGGAGGCCCCTGGTTCGGCTCCCAGCTTGAGGAGGCGTACCTCCCATGGGGGAGGCCCGCAGCCTGGTTCCCACTTTCTGGCCCCTGTCCACCTGTGTGGAACAAAACCATGTTGAAAATTGATGACGTACAACTATGGAGACTGCTCTGGCTCCTCCCCCTTCTCTCTATCAAAAACAATAAAATAAATCTTAAAAAAAAAAAAAAGATAAATAATCTCACTAGTAATAAGAAAAATACTAATCAAATCCACAATAAGATACCATATAATAGTTTCCAGTTTGACAAAAATTTTAAAGTCAGATAACATAAATCTCTGAGAAGCAAGAGGTGTGGACATGTGGCTGATCAGAATAACTCTTACAAACTACTTTCAGAAATCATTTTTACTTGGTGAAGTCAGTAATTCCACTACAGAATAGAGACATTCTTATAAAGTTTTATATGAACACCAGAAGCACATATAAGAATGTTCACTAGAAGCTCAAGACTATCATAACAAGAACTAGAAGACATACCACCAATGTCAGTCAATAATAAAGTGGATAAGTAAATAAATAACATATAGAAATAAAAATGAATTTTTGTTAAACTCATAAAGAGATGTTGTGCAAAAAACTAAAATCCTAGGAAAGAAATAAATATGATAAAAGCAAAGGATAGACAAAACCAAACAATATAATTAATATATTATTTAGGAAAACAAATATACTTAGTAAATTATAATAAAAAACAAAGGAACATTAATGCAATATTCATCATTTCTGAGGAGGGGGAGACAAGAATGTGACTCATGTAGGCACATGTAGGTTTTCTAGGTACTGGTAAGATTCTATTTCTTAAGTTAGGTGGGTACTTCAGTTTTCTTTTTATTATTTTTTAAACCTCGCATATTTTTTGTATATCTCATAATAAAACACTTAAAATAGTAGGATGTTAATAAAACTATAAAAAGATTGAATGAAAATATAAGTGAATATTAAGCATAGGGCCTGGTACATACTGGGATGAGGAATGAGATGTATCAGACACTGTTAATTTTCACTTTTATTTTCTTCACATATTGTGAACCCAATTAGAGAAGTATTTTAAAATATTTATGTTAAAATAAACAAAATAAACACCTGTACTCCAGTTCTGGTTTAAGATATTTTTTAAAAGCAACTAAACAAAATCACTTTATCTGTTTTGAAAATCAACATAGTCTTTAGTTATTACCTTTTGTACTTAAGTATTTTATTTCTGTGCCTTTGCTTACTCAATTTCTTCTGCTGTGACCACCTTCTTCCTCCCTTTCCCCTCTACTTTCTTTCCTGAACTTCTACTGTATTCTTCTAGTTCTGATAACTTAAGATACATTTCAGGGATCACCTCCTCCAGGTAACTGTCCCTGGATATTCCATTTTCACCTCCTAACTGGATTATATCCCACCTGTGCCTGCAACCCAAGTATTATTTGGAACTTAGTACAGTTCTCTATCATTGTGTCCACACGCTTATTATTGAGTTCCTATGGTAAGGGTCATGTCTTAATTGATCCTCATATCCCAAGTGCCTAGCATAGTGCTATTCAATAAATAAATGTTGAAGAACTTATTGGTTGAGGTATTCTTTTAAATTTCTTTGAAAAATCACTCGGTTAGCAAGCTAACAACTGAACCATAAACTTATTAAGGACAGTTGGTTGAGTTTGATGTGGATTGTTTTTGGCAATGAAATATAAGCTACACCAATCTGCTCAGAGGCCATTGTTTAGTGCCGATGCTATATTTAGTCACATACTTGATGTCAACCTCTTCTGGCTCTATTCTCATATTCCCAATCAAATCAAGTCACATTTAAGTATATTTAATTACTAATGTACACAGATAACACAAAACAAAACTACAGATAGTACTCATATCACTGGATTTATAATATAGTTACTAATTTATTTTCTCACTTAAAAAGAGGCATACACTTTTGATCACATATACTCCATTTAGATATAACAGAAAACTCAAAACTAATGCATATTAGAACATGTAAATAAAGACAGGCTAATCACATCTTTGCTAATATTCTTAATCTTAAAATTAAATGTTATAATATACCATATCTATAATTTAAAAATGTATTATATAACAAAACATATTCAGTGGTATTTGTGCCAGAACATATTTACAAATGGAAATCCATTCAAACACTTCAAGTGTCAGAGCAATTAACAACATTCCTTGTTAATAACTATGTAAGTTATATCAGATTTTAGTAGAAATAGTTTAATCTGATGATCGAAATATTTTCACATCATAACAGTGTCAACACTCTTTTCTTGACAGTCCATAGCAGCTTTCACCTAGACAATCTGGGCAACACACCTGAATTTGAACTTACTCTCTTCAGTGCAAAAATGAACCAGAGACCCTAGTGTAAATCAAATGATAATTCTACAACAGACAACCTTACTAAACAGACATAACAAACCCTGAGAATGCAGAAATAAATATAGGGTTTTCTTTTAAATAATTAGATGTCTACTTTTTGAAGTAAGTATATGAACCAAAGTACTATTTCTTCAAATTGGAAAAGTGCTAAAAATTACACTAAATGCATTATACAAGATCACAAAAAAA
The DNA here is from genome assembly GCA_004027555.1 of Craseonycteris thonglongyai. Classification (NCBI taxonomy): domain Eukaryota; kingdom Metazoa; phylum Chordata; class Mammalia; order Chiroptera; family Craseonycteridae; genus Craseonycteris; species Craseonycteris thonglongyai. The sequence goes on from PVKE010050708.1 coordinate 3,073, forward strand.
ACCAAACAAAAAAACATTACTTTGGGTATGTGCTTCTATTTGTGTGTTAATGTGCACATTTTTGCACTGGTGCAGAGGAGAGGAAAGGAAAAGTTTTACAAAGAAAGGTATGTTAAGGTTAGGTAGTATTAGGTATAGAACAAGTACTTTGTAAAGAATGCTTTAGAATTTGAAGACAATCTTTCAAAATGTGCAATAATATTAGGTGCTTCTCTATAATGTTCCATTTTTTTTTTAGTTAACTTGAATTTTATTTTATTTTATTTTTTTATTGTTAAATTTAACGGGGTGACATTGGTTGGTAACAGACAGTTTCCCAATGGACAACTCCACATTTTTAAGTGTTCAACTATCATGAATTTCATTCTGAATGTCTAAAAGTGATTTTTTCCAAAGGTGTCAAGGAGATGAGTCCAGAAAATCTATTTCCTATCTCCCATCTCTGACCAGTGAAGAGAGGTGCCCCTTGTCACATAGGCTATTGCTCTCTGAGGAGAAAGCAGTGTCTTGGGCAGCTACTAAACAAAAGCAGGCAGACCATCTTCATGACATAGGCAGGGTGAATCTGGGTGGAAGCCAAAGGACTCCTGGCAAGGTAAAAAACTCGGAATGTAGGGTGGGAAGAGTTCAGCAAAACTGACTGGACTGGATAGGGTCATGTCTGTGACTTTTTAATAGGATTACTCTAGCCCCAAGAGTGTGCCCTAAACCACACAGGGCAATAAACCAAATGGCTACATGACAGAGAGAGGAACCATATTTAGACCTTTAAATATAGCAATTTTTATGACTAGTCTTTCAAAAATTTTTAAATATCTCAGGTCAATAGGCAACCATCTGTTGCTCACTGGTTGCTATCGCTATTCAAACTATTAACCCACATTTTGGGGCCAAACTTTCAGGAAAAAATTTGTTTTAATTTTTTTAATTCAGATTTTTATGTATTTAGATACTTTTTTTTTGTATTAAAAAGGAATCTTAGCATTAATTTTTTAAACATATTATGGTACAAGAAATGTTATGTAACACTTTTTATTCATAAGCATAAATAAAAGGATTAAAAACATTTATATATATATGGAATCAGTACTACCTATGTATAATGTGCATCCTTATTTTTCCCTCACAAATTTGAACAAAAAGTGCACATTTTACATGGCAAAATACAGTCTATTTTTAATTATACTCAATATTAAATACTATCCTATATTAGTTTCAGGTGTATAGCACACTGGTTAGGTAGGCATTTATATTATATAATTTATGAAGTGATCCCCTAATAAATCTAGTACCCATCTGATACCATACATAGTTTTTTAATAAAATTATTGTACCTACTACTTACACTGTATGAGGTATGATCAGAAAATATGGTGAATTTTTAAATTAAAAGAAATTTACAACAAAAGATACATTGCCATTACCCCCCTCAAATACTCCCTCCCCCATTTCAAACACACTTATTACATCGTTCTTGACATTTTCTGAAGCAGTTCTGGAAGTCCCCTTTCATAAGTGTCTTTAGTTGTGTTGTGGCTGCCTTGATGTCCTGAATTGATTCAAAATGTTTACCTTTCATGGTCATTTTGACTTTGGGGAAGAGCTGGAAGTCATATGGTGTCAGATCCAGTGAACAGGGGAGATAAGGACACATCATACTTGTAAGGGCTTTTTAGAGCCTTTAGAAAACAACCTGGGAAATGGGCAAATGGTTTCATCGTCTCTCATGGCAAGGCTCCATGTAACACATTCTTTCTGGTACAGCAATTTCTGTCAAGTAAAAATAGTACAGTGTGTCCATCTATGACGTCATTGCAAATGCTAAGATTTCATTCTTTTTTATGGCAAAGTAAGAATCCATTGTATAAATGTACCACAATTTCTTTATCCAATCGTCTATTGATGGGCATTTCAGTTGTTTAAATATCTTGGCTACTGTGAATAGTTCCACAGTAAACATAGGGGTGCATATATTTTTTTCAAAGTACAGTACTTTGGATTTCTATACCCCAAAGTGGAATTGCTGTGTCATAAACTACTTCTATTTCTAATTGTCTGAGGAAACTCCACACTGTTTTCCATAGTGGCTGCACCAATTTGCAATCCCAACAGAGTTCAAAGGTTCCCTTTTCTCCATATAGTCATCAACACTTGTTTGCTGATTTATTTATGATAGTCATTCTGACAGGAGTGAGGTGGTATCCCACTGTAGTTTCAATTTGCATTTCTCTGATGTTTAGTGACATTGAGCATCTTTTCCTATGTCTATTGGCCATCTGTGTGTCCTCTTCGGAGAAATGTCTATTCAGTTTTTCTGCCCATTTGTTATTTGGATTGCTTGGTTTTTTGGTGTTGAGTTGTATGAGGTTTTATTTATTATTTTTAATATTTATTTTATTGTTTTTGACAGAGACAGAGAGAGACAGAAACAGAGAGAGAGAGAGAGAGAGAGAGAGAGAGAGAGAGAGAGAGAGAGCCAGCTCAGAGTAGTCTCCAAAGCTGTACGTCATCAGTTTTTGACATAGTTTCGTTCCACACAGGTGGGAGGGGGCCACAGAGGGCATGCTCCCTCGAGCTAGGGGCCGAACTGGAGGGCAAGAACCAAACTGGGGGCTTCTCACATGAAAAGCACATCCCATTTCCGCATATGGGTCCGCACGGGCTGGGGCCAGCACTCTATCCCCAAACCCCAGGGCTGCAAAGCAAGCACTCAACCCCTGAGCCATCCTGGCTTTCCCTGTTTTTGTTTTTTTTAATAAATTTTGAATATTAGACTCTTATCAGACGAATCATAGGCAAATATCTTTTCTCATTCAGTAGAATGCCTTTTTGTTTTGTTGATGGCTTCCTTTACTATGCAAAACCTTTCTAGTTTGATGTAGTGACATCTGTGTATTTTTTATTTTGTTTCCCTTATTCCAAGAGATATATCAATAAAATATTACTTAGGGTGATGTCAGAGAGTTTACTTCCTATGTTTTCTTCTAGGAGTTTTATGGTTTCGGGTCTTACACTTAAGTCTTTAGTCCATTTTGAGTTTATTCTTGTACATGGTATAAAAAAGTAGTCCAGTTTCATTTTTAGTATGTATCTGTCCACTTTCCCCAGCACCATTTATTGAATAGACTGTCTTTCTTTTTCTTCCTTTGTCATAGATTACATGACCATATAGGCATGGATTTATTTCTGGGTTTTCCATTCTGTTTCATTGACTATGTCTGTTTTTATGCCAGTACTATGCTACTTTGATTATTATGGTCTTGTAGTATAATTTGAATATCAGGTAGCATGATTATTTCTAGCTTTGTTTTTTCTCAGGAGTGCTGTGGCTATTCAGAGTCTTTTATGATTTCATATAAATTTTAGGATTATTTGTCCTAGTTCTGTGAAAAATGCCATTGGAATAATAGTTTGATAGCGATTGCATTAAATCTATAGATTGATTTGGGCATAAGGGACACTTAAATTAATTTTTGCTATCCATGAGCATGGTACATATTGCCATTTATTTGTATCTTTAATTTCTCTATTAAATGTCTTATAATTTTCTGAGTATTGGTCTTTTACTTTCTTGGGTATATTTATTCCTAGGTTTTTTTGTTTGTTTGTTCTTGTTTTTTAATTTATTTTATTGTTTGAGACAAGGTGAGAGAGAAGCAGGATGGGGAGGGCCCACAGCAGCCTCCATAGTTGTACATCATTAGTTATGACATGGTTTCATTCCACACAGGTAGATGTGGGGCAACCCTGTGTGGGACCGAACTGGGGACCTCCTGTATGAGAGGAAAGAACCTTCACCGTGGAGCCATCCTTGTGGTTACCGTTGCACTGCAATTCAGCATATGGGTTTGCATGGGCTGGGCACAAGAATCAAACCCAGGATCTCATAATAGTGAGGCAAGAGCTCAACCACTGAGCTTATCCCCCGGCACTCAGGCATTATTTTTTGATGTAATTAATTATACACTGAATTGTTTTCTTAATTTCTTTTTCTGATAGCTCATTATTGGTGCATAAAAATGAAACCAATTTCTGAATATTAATTTTATATCCTGCTACTTTACTAAATTTATCTGTAGTTTTAATAGTTTTCTTTTGTGTGTGTGGAATATTTGGGGCTCTCACTATATAGTGTCATGTCATCTACACATAATGACAATTACATTTCTTTCTTTCCCATTTAGGCCTTTTATTTCTTTCTCTTGTCTGATTGCTATGGCTAGAACTTCCAGTACTATGTTGAATAAAAGTGGTGAAAGTGGGTATCCTTGTCTTGTTCTTGAACTTATGGAGAATGCTTTTAATTTTCCCCATTGAGTATGGTATTAGCTGTGGGTTTGTCATATATAACCTTCATGATGTTGAGATATTTTGCCTCTATTCCCACTTTACTGAGCATTTTTATCATAAATGAATACTGGATTTTGTCAAGCACTTTTCTGTATCTATTGATATGACTATATGATTTTTATTTCTCATTTTGCTTATGTGGTGTATCACATTAATTGATTTGCAGATATTGAACAAATGTTCACACCAGGAATGAATCCCATGTGATTGTGACGTATAATCTTTTCAATGTATTGCTGAATTTGGTTTGCTAGAATGATGTTAAGGATTTTTGCATCTATGTTCATTAAGGGTATAGGCCTATAGTTTTGTTGTCGTTGTTGTTGTCATTTTCAAATAAAAGGCACAAGATTTATGCGATCTGAAGAGAAACCTGTGATTTTCAAATACTGTCATTTTCTAGTTTTAAAATTAGGGTAATGATGGCCTCCTTATACAATGAGGTTGGGAACTCTCCCTCCTCTTGAATTTTCTGGAATACTTTGAGAAACATAGGTGTTAATTCTTTTTTGAATGTTTGGTAAAATTCACCCGTGAAGCCATCTGGTCCAGCACTTTTGTTTGTTGAGAGCTTATTGATTAGTGATTTGATTTCATTGGCTGTGATTGGTCTGTTCTGATTTTCAGTTTCTTCTTGATTCAGCCTTGGAAGAGTGTAGGCTTCTAGAAATTTTTCCACTTCCAGATAGTCCTATTTTTTGATGTGTGATGGCCATTAGTATTTTCTTCTTATTATTATTATTTTTGTACTTATGTGGTATTCATTGTCAATTTTCCTCTTTCATTTCTGATTTTATTTGAGTCCTCTCTCTTGTTTTCTTCATGAGTCTCATAAAAGGTTTGTCAATTTTATCTTTTCAAAACACTAGCTATTGGTTTCACTGATCTTTTGTATTGTATTTTAAGACTTGATTTTGGTTATTTTCAACCTGACCTTTATTATTTCCTTCCTTGTATTCACTTTGGGCTTTGTTTGCTGTTCTTTTTCCAGGTCCCTTAGGTGTTAAGTTAGAATGTCTATTTGAGAGTTTTATTGTTTCTTTTGGTAGCCTTGCATTGCTATGATTTTTCCTCTTAGAACTGCTTTCGCTGTGTCCCATAAATTTTGGGTAATTTTGTTTACATTTTTGTTTGTCTCAAGGTACATTTTGATTTCTTCCTTGATCTCATTGTTGAGTCATTGATTATTTAGTAACATGTTATTTAGCCTCCACATGTTTGTATGTTTTTCAGTGTTTTTCTTGTAGTTGATTTCTAGTTTCATACAATTGTGGTCAGAGAAGATACTTGATGATTTCAATTTTACTAAACTTACTGATACTTGTTTTGCTACCTAACATGTAGTCTATCTTGGAAAAAGTTCCATGTGCACTTGAGAAGAATGTAAAATGTGCTGCTTTGGAGTGAAAAGCTCTAAAAATAATAATTAAATCCATCTGACCTAGTGTCATTTAAAGCTGTTGTTTCCTTATTGATTTTGTCTGGAAGATTTGTCCACTGATGTTAGTGGGTGTTAAAGTCCCCTATTATGATTGTGTTACTGATGATGTCTGCCTTTATGTCAGGCAATATTTGCTTTATATATTTAAGTGCTCCTATTTTTACCAGAGTTATGTCCTCTTGTTAGATTGTTTTCTTTATTAATATGTAATGTGCTTTTTTGTTTACTACTATAGCCTTCATTTTAAAGTCTATTTTGTCTGACATAAGTATTGCCACTAGGTGAGTATTTGCAAGCGAGTCTGTGTGTGAGCCCTTTAAGAGGACATTTGGGTTTTCAGTAATCTTCCATCTCACTGGGATGGACAGACAGGGTTCACAGTGATTTTCACTGCTAGATGTTATGGGAACTCCTCTTCCCAACACAGGAACCCTGGGCTGGGAAGTCTGGTGTGGGGTTGGGACCCCTCCCTCCTCCATGGGGACCTCTGTCCTTGAGGTGTCCCTCCCAGTGTTCAACCACTATCTGTGGATTTGAAGTTAGCCTGTTTTATGTCTCCATCCTTCCTTCCAGCCTCTCAGTGTGGCCTCTTCTTTATATCCTTAGTTATACGGGTTCTGTTCAGCTTGTCTTCAGATGATTCTTGAAGTTGATTGTTCTATAATTTATTTATAATTTTGATGTGATCCTGGGAGGCAGTAGGAATAGTGTTTACCTAATCCACCACATTGGACCTTTCCCATCAGGTCAAAACCATTTACAACATAAAAAAGTAAATACTACTACATTACTGAAAATTGAAATACAGTTTCCAGAATGTATCAAAAACATCTACCAAATTAATTCCTTTAAAGTGCCAAAATTTTGAAGTGGTTTATAATAGTAAACAACAACAACAACAACAAGCATGTTATAAAACATCATGCAAAGGAATTTATATAAACAATTTGCAAAAGTATTTAGGTTCTCAAAATCTGATGTATCACATGCCAATTTCACACTATACTACAAAAGCTACAATAATCAATAAAGTATGGTATTGGCAGAAAAAGAGATGCAGAAACCAATGGAACACAACTGAGAGCCCAGATATAAACCCACATATACATGGGCAACTAATTTTCAACAAAAAAGCCAAAACATACAGTGAAGAAAGAAAAAAAATCTCTTTAGTAAATGGTGCTGGGAAAACTGAAAAGCCACATGCAAAAGAATGAAACTAGACTGCTATCTGATACCATACACAACAATGAACTTAGAATGGATTAAAGACTTGAATATAAGACCTTTAAAAAATGAAATACAAGGAGAAAACATAGGCCCTAAACTTATGGACCTTGGTCTCAGAGGTGTTTTTGTGAAGTTGACCCTAAAGGAAATGGAAATAAAATAAAAAATATACCCATGGGACTACATCAAACTAAAAAGTTCTTGCACAGCAAAAGAAACCATCAACAAACAAAAAGGCAACCAACTGAATGGGACAAGATACTTGCAAATGATACCTCCAATAAGTGGTTAATATTCAAAATACAGAAAGAATTCATACAATTCAACAACAGAAAAATAATCTGATTTAAAAAATGGGCAGAGGACCTGAATAAACAATTCTCCAAGGAAGACACACAGAAAGCCAACAGATATATGAAGAGATGCCCAACATCACTAGTTAAGAAGGAATGCAAATCAAAAACTCAAACCTGTTAGAATGGCTATTATCAATAAGACAAGAAACAACAAGTGTTGCAGAAGAGGTGGAGAAAAGGGAACCCTCTCATGCCGCAGGTTGGAACGTAAATTGGGACAGCCACTATGGAAAAGTGTATAGAGGTTCTTCAAAAACTTAAGAATAGGGGAAAGCCGGGACGGCTCAGCGGGTTGAGCGCTCGCTTTGAGGCCACGAGGACCGAGGATCGAATCCCGGCTCCGGCCCAGGCAGGACCCACATGCTGAACTGGGGAGTTCCCACAGTTCGGTTCTCTAGCTGTCTCTGTCTCTGTCTCT
>PVKE010050709.1:0-10868 GCA_004027555.1 Craseonycteris thonglongyai
CAGTCATTTTATATATAAGTGTTTTCATATTTTTATGATGAAAAGGTAGGCATTATTTGCCCCATTTTCCAGATGAGGAAACTGAGTATCTTCTGGTTAAAGTGGCTCTGAACCTAAGTCAGCTTGAGTCTAAGTCCACTGCTCTTCCCTCTCCATGTCAGGGTTCTGCTGATTCTCCATTTTGGGAAACAGCTCACTTTTTTTTCTCTCACCTCAGTTACTTTCAACTGCTTCTGTTACTGACAGCCACTGCCATTGTCCCCAGTGGTGGGTAATCTTAATGAGACCTCACTTTCCCTAGGTTCTTCATCATGTTTTGTCAGTGGGCTCTCAGGTTCAGAATGAGTCACTGTACAAAATAATTAGATTTAAGTTGCATGAAATTCCAGCAACCACATAAAATGCCCTTAATTATTCCCAAAGACACTCCTCTTCATTGAGGAGGCTGAGTGCTTGTGAATATCCTATTTTCAATTAACAATATACCTAGCTGGAGCCCCTTTGGCTAGATATGCCCATCCTTTTAACTGCTTATTGCCCTCGTTGGCTCTTTTCCTTATCATGGAAATGTTATTCTCTTTAGATATGGAATTAAAGGTGACCACATGTAACCTCTTGGGGGTGAAAATGTGAGAGATAGTGTTAGAAAGCATTCCGGAGTTAATGTTAGTAAACAAGGGATCTATATAAATAGAAGAACCTTGTGAGAGAATGTGTTTTTTTCTTTAGACAGAGATATGAGCAGAAAAGAGCCCCAGGCCTCTAGAGTCCTCTGACTATGAAGGGGTTACTGCCTTGCATATAGCCTGCCTCTGTCTCCCGCAGGCTCTCACCACCTGAGAACTTTTTCACTCTGATTTCCTTCACTGTCCCCACCACACTGACCTTTGTGATGAGATGGTTTCTCTTTTTCTCACCCCAGGTTTCTTCAACCTTATATGAGACTGACTGATCTTTTCACTGAGAACCCTTAAAGATAGGGAAAATCAACAAAGCAAGCAACTAGAAAATAGTCCTGCTTAATCATACCAAGCCTTTGTGTCAAGTTCCTTCTCCACCCTGTCTAGTCTCCAGTCTATTTCTTTCAGGTCTTCTCTTATCTTCCAATATCTAAATATGGGCTCATCTGAACAGCTTTTTACATTTCACAGAAATTTAAATGTATTAAACGAAACTCATCTAGTTTCAAACCTCCAAGAACTCCTATGAATCCCTCCCCATATTTCTATTTCTGGTCTTCAGACTCTTCTAGTCCAGGGTTTTGATAACTGATATTTTTTGAGACTATACATGTGGAAGTAGTTGTCAAACTTAGTAATTGAATAATTATATCATGTGCATGGGAAGAGCAGTAAGGTAGTTCTTTCAGATACCCATGAACGTCAGCTTCCTTAACCATTCCAGTGACCCCTTCCTTAAAGTGATGGGGAGTACTGTTGTTAAGACTTCTCTAATGCAATGTAATTGAATAGATAGGTAATTATTTCAGTGTCCCTTTCCAACCATATCTGTAATACCATGGGACTTTATCAACTCAGTATACTGCTCTGGAGGAGGGGAAGCCTGACTGGAAGAACAGCAAAGAGAACAGAGCCTAGCTCCAAGGAAGGCCTTTCATTTTACATTTGCCTTTCATACTACCTTGGTTTTAAGAATTGATATATAACTTCTTGAGAGTTAGAGGCTAATTCCTGATTCAGCAAACCATTTCAGTATGTCATCATGTAGCTCCCTAGTATATCATCTCCAGAGGCTTTAGGGCCAGCTCAAAATCAAATGAATACTTTATAATAATTAAAATAATCTTGAAAAAGAAGAGTAAAGTTTGAAAAATCAGTCTACCCCCATTTTAACACTAACTCTACAGTTACAGGAACTTTGTTGAAAATTGTTGATGTACAACTATAGAGATTTTTCTGGGCCTTCCCCCTTCTCTCTCTGTGTCTGTCTTTTTCTCTCTGTCAAAAACAAGAAAACAAATTGTTAAAAATGTCTAAGAAAATGGACATAAATTTAAAGGTCAAAACTCTGAGATAATAGGAAAAAAAATCTTTAGGATCTACATCTAGGCAGAGAAGTTTTTGATGCTAAAAGCTTGAACCACAAAGTAAATAATTGATAAAATGGACCTCATCAAAATAGAATATTTGGGGGGAAGCTGGGATGGCTCAGCGGGTTGAGCGCTAACTTTGCAGCCCCAGGGCCCAAGGATCGAATCCCGGCCCCGACCCAGGCCAACCCATGTGCTGAACTGGGGTGTGCCTCCAGTTCAGTTCTTGCTGGGGCTTATGCAGGAGGCTCCTGGCCCAGTTCCTGCCCTATACAGCCCAGCACCCATCTGTGGAATAAAACTATATGGAAAACTAATGCTGTCAACTATGGAGACTGCTCTGGGCCCATACCCTTCTCTCTGTCTCTGTCTGTCTGTCTCTCTCTCTTTCAAAAAACAATAAAATTAAATCTTTAAAAATAGAATATTTTGTTCTGTGAAAGAGCAAGTGAAGTGGATGAAAAGACAATCTGGGAAAAATATTTGCAAACCACATATCTGACAAAATGCTCTTATCTAGAATATATAAAGAACTCTCAAAAATCAATAGTAAAAGGGAAACCGGGATGGCTCAGCAGGTTAAGCACTCGCTTTGCAGCCCCGAACACTGAGGATTGAATCCCAGCCCTAGCATGTTTGGACCCATGTGCTTAACTAGGGTATGCATCCCATGGAGGAGGCCCCCAGTTTGGTTCTTGACCCCTGGTTTGGCCCGTGGCTCTAGTGGGCATGCCTCTCATGTGAGAGGCCCCCAGCCCAGTATCCACCCTGTGTAGCGCCCACCCACCACCTGTGTGGAATGAAACCATGTTGAACACTGAGGACGTATGACTATGGAGACTGCTCTGGACCCTTCCCCTTCTCTCTGTCTCTGTCAAAAGTAATAAAATAAATCAACAGTAAAAACTACATACTCCAATTAGAATATAGCAAAAGACAAACAGGTATTTCGCTGAAGAGGATATATGGATGGCAGTTAAACACATGAAAATGTGTTCAACATCATTGGTCATTGGAGATATGCAAATTAAAACCACAATGAGATATTACTACATACTATTAGAAAGACTAAAATAGGGGAAGCCGGGATGGTTCAGTGGGTTGAGTGCTCACTTTGCAGCGCCGGGGACCAGGGATCGAGTCCCGGCCCCGGCCCGTGCGGAACCATGTGCTGAACTGGGAGCTCCCCTGGTTCAGTTCTCTCTCTGTCTCTCTCTCTCTCTCTGTCTCTCTCTCTCTCTCTCTCTCTCTCTCTCTGTCAAAAATAAAAATAAATAAATAAAAATATATTAAAAAAAAAGAAAGACTAAAATAAAAAAGTAACACTATATGCTGGCAAGGATTCACAAAAATTCATTCATTCATACCTTACTGTTGAGAATATAATATAGAACAGCTACTGTAGGAAAATAGTGTGGCAGTTTCTTAAGATAAGGGACATGCAACTACCATATAACCCAGCAATTACACTCTTGGATATTTATCCTTGAGAAATGAAAACTTATTTTTACATAAAAACCTCTAAACAAATGTGCATAGCAGCTTTGTTCATAATAGCCCAAGCCAGAAACAACACAGATATCCTTCAATGGGAGATAATTAAGCAAACTGTGGTACATTGCTACCATGCAATATTACTCATCAGTAAAAAGGAGCTAGATATTAGTACATACAACAACTTGGGTGAATCTCAAAGGAATTATGCTGAGTGAGAGCAGCCAATTGCCAAAGGTTACAGATTATGTGACTCCATTTATATAATGTTTTTGAAAGGATATAATTTAAAAATGAGGAATGGATTAGTCATTGCCCATCGATAATGAGGAGGTAGAGATAGGAGAGTAATGTGTGAGTTTATAAAAGAGTAACACGAGTGATCCTTGTGATGATAGAAATGTTATATCTCTTGACTGTAACAATGATAACAGTCTGGCTATAATATTGCAGTATAGTTTTACAAAATGTTATTAGAAAAACTGAATAAAGGGTACAAAGCATATGCAAACATACAGTGGTCTCAAAATAAAAACTTAATTAAAAATTTTAAATGAGCACACACCAAAGTCCCTCACTAATATTTTCATATTCTTTGTTGGCATCTATTACCCAAATATTTCTGACACCACCTTTGAAAACTGGCTGTTAGAGGATGTCATGAAAATCCGAAAATAGTTTTCTGCTGCCCTACCTCTAAATAACACTTGATGTTTTTTTACAATTAACCACCTATGAGAGTGCTTTCATTCAAGTCCAAGAGTCCTATAGAGAAGTGCCAGATCACCTTTGAAGGGGAAAAGAAATCCTTGATTGGATGCATAGGAGGAGCCAATCAATAAAGACTAGAGGAAGTGACTGCTTCTTCAAATGCAAATACAGAAATACAAAACCTACCAGGAATCTGAAAGATCAAGGAAATATTATATCACCAAAAGAGCACAATAATTTTTCAGAAGCAACCCAAGGATATGGAGATCTGTGATTTAGTCAATAAACAGTTTAAAATAGTTGTTTTTAAGAAGCTTAGTGAACTACAAGGAAAATAGAGACAATTCAATAATATCAATAAAACAATATATGAACAATATAAGAAATTAAATAGAAAGTAGAAATGTAAAAAAAGAGCCTAACAAATTATAGAGCTGAAGAATACAATGGATGAAATTAAAAATAAAAATACATTAACAGAAGACTTGATCGAGCAGAGGAATCCATGAAGTTAAAGACAGATCATTTAAAATTGTCCAGAGTAGAACAAAGAAAAAGAGAATGAAAAGGAGTAAAATAAGTCTATGCAAATTATGTGATAAAATCAAGAGAAACAGTCTATAAAATATTGGAGTCCCAGAGGTAGAAGGGAGTAGGGATGAAAGGCAGAAATGTTACTTAAAGAAATAATAATTGGATATTCCCAATTCTGGGTATTTATTTGAATATCCAAGTTCATGAGGCTCATTGATCTCTGAACAATTTTAACCCCAAATGATTTTCTCAAAAGACATTATAATAAAACTGTCTAAAATCAAAGAGAAAGGCAAAAGTTTAAATTAGAAAGATAAAACATAAATCTTTAGATACAAGGGAACACACATAAGGCAATCAGCAGATTTCTCAGCAGGAACCTAGCAAGCAAGGAGAGTGTGGAATGATATAGTCAAGTGCTGAAAGACAGAACTGCCAACCAAGAATACTGTACTTAGGAAAGTTGTCTTTCTGAAATGAGAGATTTTCCCAGGGGAAAAAAAAAAGCTGAGAGAGTTTATCACCACTAGACTTGTCCTATAAGAAGTGCCAAAAGGAGTTCTTCAAACTGAAATAAAAGGATACTAATTAGTAACATGGAACTATGTTACCAATGACATGTGAATATAAATACAAGAGTACAAGGAAAAGTAAGCTATATATAGTCTAATTCAGAATAATTCAAAATGATGGTGTGCTAATTACTTAAGTCTATTAATGATAAAGGACAAAGAGATTAAAAATAACTCTAGGTACAATCATTTGTTAATAGAAAGGAAAAAGTTGTACATTGTGACACCAAAAACAAAATATGGTAGGGTTAAGTAAACGGTAGAATTTCTTTGTATGTGGTTAAAGTTAATTTGTTATTAGCATAAAATAGTCTCTTTTATCTTTAAGATGTTTTATGGTAGCCTCATTGTAACTACTAAGCAAATACCTACAGCAGCTATTCAAAGGAAAAAGAAGTGAATCAAAGCATACCACTATGGAAAATCATCAATTCATGTATGAAGATAACAAGAGTGGAAGAAAGAAACAGAGGAACTACAAGACAGCCAGAAAATAATTAGCACATTCACTTTGGGTGACTCAGTATATGCATCTTTCACATTCCTTTGTTAAAACCTGGATGGTGCATATATGGGTTTTTTAGATTTCCCACAATTCTGTCTTAAATGGATAAAATGTTATAAATGGTTCAATTTCTCTTCAGGACTGTCATAATAGTTCAGGAATAAGTATGATTGATTACATTTACAACTTCCTGTTCTATTCCATAATTATTCATACAAAGAACTGTGCATATGAGGGCTGTCCAGAAAAATTCCAGCCATTGTCAATATAATGAGAATGTTTATATGCCTGGATATTTTGCAGACAGCCCTCATATGTTAAAGTGGTAGATACAAGTCTGATGGTTGGGCTTTGTCTATAATATAAGCTGTTAAATCAGGTTGAAGGAGAATAGTGTGCTATATGACCTTTCGCTATGCACCTCTATGTGTTTCCTTTACTTAACAACAGTATAAACTGAGCAGTGAAAATTATTCAGTCAACCCAGTGTCTTCCAGGCAGTAGATATGATTTTTAGTATCTTCATGAGTTATAGTCTGACTATTATATATTAGATTTTGTCTAAGATTTATGCAAATATTCTACTAATAGTGGACTATATAATGACTGGAATAATAGTGGATATATGTAATATTTTTCATGTAAAAATACAGAGAAATGGTATAATTTATACTCGTGACAACATTATTGGGAATCTTATGAAGTCATATTAAAGAAACCTGTCATTGTAAGTAAACATTAATTTATCGTAAAATGAAATTGAAAATTTTATAAATTACCATGTATGTTTGACAAAATATTATATTTTTGACTAAAATTTCAAATTTGGGGGGGGGGGGGGAAGCCGGGATGGCTCAGTGGGTTAAGCGCTCACTTTGCAGCACCAGGGACCGAGGATCGAATCCCAGCCCCGGTCCATGCGGACCTATATGTTCCCCCATTTCAGCTCTCTTTGTCTCTGTATCTTTCTCTCTCTCTCATCAAAACCAATAAAAAATTCAAATTTTTAACTTTATACAATGAAAAATAGAGAACCATTGATTATCTAAAGTTTAAAATTATCAATAATTAAATAGCAAAGTAGATTTTTTTAATGTAAGTTTATTAAAAAGTTATACGAGATTTTTTGCAACCAGCATAACATAGCCAAGTGCTGTGAAATTGCCCCAGTCCCAGCATCAGATTAGGTGGCAAATGCCCAGAAGCAAATATGTTAATAAGATGACAATACTAATTTCTTACTTGTCAGTAATTATCTTAAATATAAATGGATAAAATTTCATCAACACACATTGAGTGGGCAAAGAGACTAAAAAGAACCAAAAATGCAATAGCATACTGCTAACAAAAGACTGAGTTCATCTTTGAGAACACATAAAACCTTAAAGAGATAGGAAAATATATCTTATACAAGTGAAAACCAAAAGACAGCAAGGATAGCTATACTTTTGTCAGAGAAACAGACTATAAGTCAAAAACTGTCACAAGAGACAAAGAAGGTTATTATATAATGATAATAGCATAACTCATCAACAGGCTATAATAAGTATAAATATATGAGGTCTGACAATTAAGTTTGTGAACTTCCCACCATGCACTTATGTTGGCAGCACTGTACACACAACTCAAGTAAGATTTCATAACCTTGGTATATCAGTGTTTCACTGTTCTGTTTTTGTCAACATGTGGCGGTGTCTTGCTGAGTGGCATTATTATTGTCATTGCGTGATTTCGTGTGCCATCATGAGAATGTCAGAGCTTGACTTAGAACAATGAACAAACATTAAATTTATTGTGAAATTTGGCAAGAGTGGAAGCGAAATCAGAGACATGGTAGTCCAAGTTTATGGGGATAATGGCATGAAGATTATGGCAATATACAAATGCATTAAATGTTTTTATGGGGGGAGAGAAAGTGTCGCTGATGAACAGAGGTCAGAGCAGTTAGTAACAAGCAGAACTAACAGAAACATTGCAAAAATTCATCAAACTATGTGTCTAAATTGTTGGCTTACTGTGAGAAGTATAACAGACCAAGTAAACATTGATAGAGAAACAGAAAAATCTTAACTGGAAATGTTGATATGAGAAAGGGGTGTGCAAAAGCAAATGAGTCAAGGTTAGCCAAAGCCGTTTGGAGAGGCTAGATGATATTTTTGGCCATGTTATCACTGTTGATGAAACATGGGTATACCAATACGACCCTGAAACAAAACATAAAGTTGTGCAATGGAAATCAGCCAATTCTCCATGACTAAAATGTTCTGTCAGTACAAATCATGAGTCAAAACGTTGTTGCTAACCTTTTTTTGATATTAGAGGGATTGTTCATTCTGAATTTCTACCAAGTGGACAAACAGTCAACCAAATTGACTTAAGTGCTCAAAAGACTGCATGAAAAAGTGAGATAAAAACAACCTGAACTTTTTGTCAACAACTCATGGCTCTTACATCACAACAATGTACCAGCTCCAATGGCACTGTCTATAAGGGAACTTTTAGGCAGTCAACAAATAACTGTATTGGAACATCCTCCATATTCAGCTGATCTGACCCCCAATTACTTTTTTCTTTATCCAAAGATAAAGGAACTATTAAAAGGAAGACATTTTGATGCAATTCACAATATCAAGGGTAATACAATGACACTTTGGTGGCCATTCCAGAAAAATAGTTCTAAAATTGCTTTGAAGGGTAGAGTAAATGATGATGTTGGTGCATAGCTTTCTGAGGGGAGTACTTTGAAGGTGACTGTAGTGATATTCAGCAATAAGGTAGATATGTAGCACTTTTTCTAGGATGGGTTCATGAATTTAATTGTCAGACTTTGTATAATGCTGAACACTCGAACACCTAAATACATTAAGCAAATACTAGATGTGAAGGAAGGAACAGACAATGAGATGATAACAGTAGAGTATTTAAATACCCCACTTTCAGTAATTGATAGATCAATAAGACAGAAATGATTGAGAACATAGGACTGATAATATGTTTAGACCACATGAACTTAACAGACATGTATGGAACATTTCATCCAAAGATAACAGATTTCACATATATCTTAAGCACAGCATTTTCTAGTATATCATGTATTAAGTCACAAAACAAGCCTTAGAAATTTTAAAAAGACTGAAATTATATCAAATATATTTTCCAACCACAGTGGTATGAGACTAGAAATCAGTTTCAGGAGGAAAATTGGAAAATTCACAAATAGATGGAAATTAAACAACACACAAACAAATAGCCAATGGATCAAAGAAGAAATCAAAAAGGGAAAGAAAAATTATCATGGGATGAATGAAATGGAAACACAATATACCAGAAGTTAGGTGTGCACCAAAATCAGTTTTAGGAGGAAAGTTTATGGACATAAATACCTACACTGAAAAAAAAAAAGATTCAAAATAATCAACCTAACTTTACACATCAAGGAAAAAGAAAGAGAAGAAAAAAATTAAACTCAAATCTATTAGGGAAAAAAAACAAACAAAGGAGTTAGTGTTCAGAGCAGAAATAAATGAAATAGAGACAAAAAAAAAAAAAGAAAACATCAATGAAATTAAGACCTGGCTTTTTGAAAAAATAAATAAGATTGACAAAAACTTTAGTTAGACTAAGAAAGAGAAGACTCAAATAAGTGAAATGAGAAATTAAACAGAAGATCTCACAAATGATTCCACAGAAATAAAAAGAATTAGAATACTATGTATGAAAAATTACACACCAACAAACTGGATAACATAGAATAAATGGATAAATTCCAAGAAACATACATTGTACCAAAACTGAGTCTTAAAGAAATAAAAATTCTGAACATGACATTATTGAGTAAGAAGACTGAATCAGTAAATTTTTTTTAATTAAAAAAAAAGATAAAAGGAAAAATAATTCAAGTAAAGAAAAGCCCAGATCTAGATCAGTTCACTCTATGAAAATTCTGTAAAACATTTAAAGAAGAATTAATACCAGTGTTTCCCAAACTCTTCCAAAGACTTGAATGGGAAGGAATACTCCCAAACTCATTTTACAAACCCAGCATTACTCTGATACCAAGGCAAGATAAAGACACTATAAAACAATACAGGCCAATATCCCTGATGAGTATAAATGTAAAAATTCTCAACAAAATACTAACAAAATTCAACAGCACATTGAAAGAATCATACACCATCATCAAGTTGTATGCATCCCTAGAATGCAAAAATGATTCAAAAATGCAAATTAATATAAATATGACATACCACATTAACAGAAAGATAAAAATCATGTAACAATCTCCATAGATGCTGAAAAATTATTTGACAAAAGTCAATATCCTTTTATGTTAACAATAAATTAGGTATAGAAGGAAAATACATTACCATAACAAAGACCATAAATGACAGGCCCACAGCTAACATCATACTCCATGATGAAAGTTTGAAAGCAATTTTTCTAAGATTAGGAACAACAAAATTTTGCCTACTCCCACTACTTCTATCCAACGTAGTACTGTATCCTAGGCAGAGCAATCAGTCAAGAAAAAGAAGTAGAAGATATCTGAATCGTAAAGGAGGAAGTAAAATTGACTCTTTTTATCTATGGTAAGACTATATGTAGAAAATCTTGAAGACACCACCAAAAAATTGTTAGATCTAACTAATGAATTCAGTAAAGTTATAGGATGCAATATCATCACACAAAACTCAGTACACCAACAATGAATTATCTGAAAAGCAAATAAAACAAACAATGTACAATAGAATTAAAATGCTAAAATATTTAGGAATATATATCTAAACAAGAAAGTGAAAGATATACACACTGAAAACTGTAAGACATTTATAAAAGAAATTGAAGACACAAAAATGAAAGATATCTTATATTCATGGTTTAGGAAAATTAAGATTGTTTAAATGTCCATACTATCCAAAGCCACCTATAGATTCAGTGTATTCCTTATCAAATTCCCAATGCCATTTTTAATAGAAACAGAAAAATATCCTGAAATTTCTGT
>PVKE010050710.1:0-10868 GCA_004027555.1 Craseonycteris thonglongyai
TTCAGTGCATAGTTATTTCTATTTTACTTTTTGACAGATAGAGAGAGAGACAGAGACAGAGACAGTTAGAGAACCGAACTGTGGGAACTCCCCAGTTCAGCACGTGGGCCCTGCCTGGGCCGGAGCCGGGATTCGATCCTCGGTCCTCATGGCCTCAAAGCGAGCGCTCAACCCGCTGAGCCGTCCCGGCTTTCCCCTATTTTATTGTTTTTGACAGAGAAAGAAGCAGGAACAGAGGGAGACAGAGAGAAGGGGGAGGGCCCAGCAGTCTCCATAGTTGCACATCATCAATTTTCAACATGGTTTCATTACACACAGGTGGGCAGGGACCACGCAGGGCAGGAACTGGGCTGGGGGCCTCCCTCATGGGAGGCACACCCCCCTCGAGCCAGGGGCCTGACCAGCGGGTGAGGACCAAACTGGGGGCCTCCTGCATGGGAAGCACAGCCCAGTTCAGCATAAGGGTCCACACGGGCTGGGACTGGGATTCCATCCTCAGTCCCTGGGGCTGCAAAGTGAGTGCTTAACCAGCTGAGCCATCCCGGCTTCCCCTCTCTGTGTTTATTATTTTGCTTATTTGTTTATTCTTCAGGTAAGTTTATCATCACATCCTTCCCCTTTCACAAAGATATTTGGGCAGACCCCTGTGTGTAGGTGGGACTTGGGGATGCAGAAGAGCGTTGTTTTCTAGAACACATGCTACGAAGTCAGGCATCATGCAATGGCTTTGGCTTCTGGGAATCAAATTAGCTCACTCGCCAGAGTATCTGATTGCCCTGAAGCTTCCTTGTCTCTTGTTTGAGCTTTTAGGGATGGAGGTGGTCACGCTGGCTTTGGTCTGGGGCCTTATGATGAGAAGTCCTTCTGTAGTATTTAATAAATTAGAACCAGGCTCCCATTACTCCTCCTTGAAATGGGGCCTCTGTCTATAAAGATGTCTGGAGAATGGAAAAGTAAACACAGAATTAGGAATCCTAACATTAATGCACTTTTCATCTGCTATCGGCTTACTCTGTTGTCTTTGAGATGCTATTAAAAATTTATGCAGGATGTGAGTGAGATAAAACATATCAAAATTCGCGTTGATTCCAATTTACAGTGGCTCCATTTCCCTGGCCCTTGGGCTTCCAGCAGCTTCCGCCATCTGGAACACAGCCCAGAGTGTGGGAGGGAGGGAAAGGGCTCTCAGCAGTGAAAACTCAGCCATAAAGCTTGAGAAGCTTAATCTGAAGGAGAGGCTTTCTTACATTCACTCAGGGCCAGTAACGTATTTTATATTAATGTACCAGCTGTCCCTTATGGACACTTACTGGGTGCCAGGTAACAAACTTTATACATAATAACCTATTTAATCCTCACAACAACCCATTGAGGTAAGTTACTGTTATAATTCCCATTTTACAGATGAAGAAACAGAGAAGTTAAGTAACTTGCTTAAGGTCACACAGTGAGTGGTAGAGAAGTAATTTGATCTTAGGCAGCCAGGCTTCAGAGCCTATATGATTAACCACTTCTACTCATGTCCATCTCAGTGTGTGTGTGTGTGTGTGTGTGTGTGTAACACACATAATTCTTAAGAGCTTGGATATTTGGTGTTCTAACGCTCAGAGCAGGGAGCGGACCCCCAGAAGCGAGCATACTTGCAACATCAAGATGGAGGGAGAGCCTGTGAACTCGAGCAGTCTGGCTCCTCACTAGGGCTCAGTCGTACACATTTCAGTTGTCCTTGTAGGAACCATCCAAGCGCAGTACTCTACCTGATTAAGATTTATAAAGATGGCGGTGACCGACACTATACGCTGTCCCCAGTGTTCAAGTTCTATCTCTTAGTCATGGAACCCCCGACTTTCTCATGGACCTTGGCTGCTGAGTCTCTTGCTGCTGGGCATGACCACGTGGCTGTTTTGGCCCCAAACAAGGAGCAGAAGCGAGGGGAGCCAGGTCATACAAGCTCTGCCCCCCTGCCTTTGCCTCTCCATGGCTTAGGATGTGGCCTTGGGGTCTGGCGGTGAGAAAGGAAATAGCCAGGCGTAACAGCAAAGGATGAAAAGCACTCGGGCTTCTGACCCTGTGGAGTCACCATGTGTGTCCTGGACTATTCATTCCTGCATTGTTACATGTGAGAGAAAAGAAATTCCTTTTAAAACCATTTTAAGTCTCCCTCAGATCAGCCAAACTCATAAGCCAATGAATATACACAAGACATTAAGGAAAGGTTATGTTATGTTTGCCGTATTCTGTTAACAAATCAAGGAAATACAACACTTAGAAAGAGTTCAGTAACAAGCTCTGAGGTCTAATAGCGGCCACTTCATTTGGAAGCCTCCCCAGAAACTTTCTAAATGCTGGCAGAAAAAGGTTGAGGTTATAAGGAGGATATGCAAATTCAGTTCCGTTCCACAAATATTTATGGCATGGCTACGGTGTGCCAGCCAAGGCAGTAGAGTCCTTGTTGTGAGGGAGCTCACAGTCAGTGGGGAGTGGGGACATGGATAGATGAGTACGCGGATCTACAAAGTCATTAACACTAGTGGGCACAATACCTAGCCCCAATGTGGGGCGTCAGGTAAGGCTCTTTGGAGGGACTTCCAAGCAGAATCCCAAGGTTGAGTAGGGTCATGAGGGCACTTGGTTTGGAGGAAGTGGGCAGTCCTGCAGTCCGGGCCTTACTCTGTCCAAGGTCCCGCAGGGTGAACCAGTGAGCAAGGTGTCAGAAAAGCAGACCACAAGTTTGTCACAAGGGTTGGAGACTGAGGAGGAAGATGTTTTTCCCTCCACTTGTAAAGTAACAAGGACCAGTGTCTTAGCTCTTGGCAGTGTTATTTCCCTCAGAGAGAGGAGGACTTGTGTCTTATGGAAGTTGGGAGCTTCTCCGCCCTGAGACATGTGTCCCGTGACACTGACATTTGCAGTCCCTCCCGCTTTCTCTTTGCTTGTGTTCAAGCTCCTCCTGCCACGGGATAGGTTTGCAGCAAATGTAAGGTGGCCAGTGTACCCTCTTGGGATGTGCGTAAGCAGGTAGAACCCGGGAGTATCATCCAGGAATCAGAAGGGTCTTTAGCTAATAATGTCTTCTTTCATCTTTAAGAGCTGATGCAGTGGCCAGCAACTCAGAGCATTAAAACTGCTCACAGAAGCAGAGTTGGCTCCTGCTCTGTCATCCTCAACGACAGGCTGATGGATAATGGGCCCATTATTTAAGTCTGGTTGTCATGCAAGGGACGGTAAGGAATGATAAGTCAGAGGTATTAGATGGCACTTGGCAGACTGAGAAAGAAAGTCAGTGTTAATTACTTTGGAACTGTCTTGTGGAAAGATTGATGCCTGAAAGACACGCGACGATTTCTTTTCCCCAGACAGTGTGAACTCAGGAAAACAGTCCAGATCACAGCAGTCGGGGTGAGTTGCAGAACACGGGGAGGCGAGCAAAGGGAGGGGCCAGTCAAGAGAACTGTCTTTCCCTGATTTGTGCTCGAGTCTGGCTTCCTTAGGGACTCACCCCAACTCTTTTGCGTACCTCTTTAGTCCCCAAAGGAAAGACCTGGGTAGCTGAGTCCTAAGTCAAAGCCAGAGTCCAGCAGGACATGGTCATGGCCTTTCAAAAAATCGCCTATAATTGTATTTTAAAGAAAAATATTTTATTTCACACACATATATGTACATAGTACACATGTGTGTGTGTGTGTATATATATATATATATATATATATATGTATATATTTTTGTGTTTTAAATTTTTTAATATTTTTATTAAATTCATTGGGGTGACATTGGTTAGTAAAATTACATAGGTTCCAGGTGTACAGTTTTGCAATAAATCTTCTATGTGTTGCTATATGTATATTTTTTATTTGACTTTTAACAAATATTTATCACATTTGTTTTTCATGCAAAATTTTGTAGCCAGATTAAAAAATAAAAATACAAAAAAACCCAACAACCCAAAAAACAAAAAATGAACTAAATAAAATGGCAAAACAAAAAGCCCTGGAATTTTGCTGAAATGAAATTTCGGTTATAAATAAGAAGGCTTCTGTTTATCCTGGATGAGTTAACATTGTCTTCCTTGATATAACAGATCAATATATTGAGCATTAATTAATTGACACACTGTACTAGTTATTGGAATTTTAATCTAATTTTCCCTGCCAAAATAAAAGTACGGTATAACATTGCTTCCTGATATTCTCAGGAGAGAGAAAGAAATCCATAACCCAGTCTGGCAGGCCCGGTGTCACAAGCCCGGCCTCTCCCTCCCTCCTTCATTCTCCTTTCCTTACCCAGTTCCATTTTTTCCACGACTTAGCTCCATCTCCCATTTTCACATGTGTTTCCCTGCCATTGAAGTGTAACACAGGTACAGAAAGGTGCACGTAGGTGAACTGCCGGGAGGGTTTTTCCAGTGGTCATGGACTTCTTAAAAAATTTATTTTTACCCCAATAAATTAACAATAAAAAAAAATTGGGGGAGGCCGGGATGGCTCAGTGGGCTAAGCGCTCACTTTGCAGCGCCAGGGACCGAGGACCGAATCCCGGCCCGTGCGAACCCATGTGCTGAACTGGGGAGTGCCCCCAGTTCAGTTCTCTCTCTGTCTCTGTATCTCTCTCTTTCTCTCTGTCAAAAACAATAAAAAAGAGTAACTTATAACTGGTAACCGCCATCCTACTTTCTATCTCCGTGAACTTGACTACCCCAGGGCCCTCCTCTATGGTGGTGGACTTATGTTATGAAGTGGGCTGGCTGTGGCCCTAAGGTGCCGTGTGCCTCTCATTTAAAAAAAATTTAGTGCAGGGGAAGCCGGGATGGCTCAGTGGGTTAAGCGCTCACTTTGTGGCGCTGGAGACCGGGGATCAAATCCCGGCCCTGGCCCATGCGGAATCATATGCTGAACTGGGAGCTCCCCCAGTTCAGTTCTCTCTCTGTCTCTCTCTCTCTTTCTCTCTCTCTGTCAAAAATAAATAAATAAAAATATTAAAAAAAAAAAATTTTGTGTGAGTTTATTAGTGTCTAGCTGTATGATGACAGACCCTAGCTAGCAATGGTGCCTCGAAGACTGTTCTTATGGGTTTTTCTCTTATTTCCGGTCATCCCCATGAGAAACTGCTATGCATCTAATGTTTCAATGTCAGACCACTGTCTCCAGTGTGAGTAATAGGAGCCGCCAACTTCACAGTTAACTTCTCTTGCCCATCACAGTTATAAATGGATCCCTTCCCCTTGAGTGGATTCATTTAAGTGCTCGGTGGTGTGAATGCCATGTCTTAGAATAAATCGAAGCTGTGTTTGAAGGGTGCCGGATCCAATAGCAATGATTCTGAATGTCTCTTCTTCATCTGTTCTGAGAGACTTGCTTCCCAGAATATGAAGGTTTTGTATCCAGGAGTGTTTAAAAGAAAAATGTGTTAAGTATGCAGTTCTGCCTCTTTCCTGCACTGCCCCCTTTCCTAAATCTGAATCCTGTTTTGCTGAACAAGGAACATTTGGAACTTTCATAGGCCTGTGTCATGACGGAAAAAACTATGTCTGGTTTAGAGTGTTTCTAAGAAATGAAAAAACAGTAGGAATTTGAAAAGATTGCAGGGTTGGAAGAACATGTCCGTGCCTTATTCCAGAGCATGAAGGTCATGAGGCCACTTGGTTTGCAGTCCAGGCCTTACTCTCTCCAAGGCCCTGCAGAGTGAACCAGTGAGCAAGGTGTCAGAAAAGCGGACCACAAGTTTGTCACAAGAGTTGAAGAAGACTGAAGAGGAAGATGTTTTTTCCTCCCTCCACTTACTTGTAAAGTAAAAAAGACCGATAGCCTACTACCTCCCCCCTCCCCACCCCCACGTGTTTGGGAGAAACTGTTGAGGATGGATGAGATTCATTGGATTAAATTCTTGTTCTCAGCTTATCACACCCCACTGTATTAGAACTATATGGGGATGCCAGGATAGCTCAGCAGTTGAGCACTTGCCTTGCAATTGCGAGGTCCGGGGTTCGATTCCTGGCCCTGGCCCATACAAACCCACATGCTGAACTGCTGTACAACTGGTAACTGCCAGGATGGCTCAGTGGTGAAGGTTCTCACCTCCTCTGAGGGAGGCCTCTGGTTCGGTTCCCACCCCATGTGGTCCCATATCCACCTGTGTGGAATGAAACCATGTCACAACTAGTGATGTACAACTATGGAGACTGCTCTGGGCCCTCCCCCCTTCTTTCTCTTTCTTACCTTCTCTCAAACAGACAAAAAAAATCTTAAAAAAAAAAAAAAGGAAATATACATCCACACCCTGTGCATGTAATTTTGTATTAACTCCCACTGGTGTGGAGAGTGTATGTCTTCACTTCACTTATTCTGGTTTTCCCATGTGATTTGCTTTGGCCAACAGAAATATGGGTAGAACTGACAGTGTCCCAGTTCCTTCATTCCTCTCGTGTGCTTATGCCATTTGACATGAGAAGAACATGCATTGGGGAGCTGCTGATCTCAGGAGAATAACGAATGACACAAACCCCTGGGAGCAGACCTGAATCTAAGGTGCACTCTCGAGCCAGGCTGATCTGCAGCCTGAAATGGATTGATGTTAGCTGACCTCCAGACCCAGGAGTAATCAAAAAAGATGCTTGTTCCAGGCCACTGAATTTTGGAGAAGTTTGTTACAGAGCTTTGTGATGATCACTGACTGATACAAAGACCAAAATGCAGAAGCTGGGAGTAAAAGGGTAAGTGAAGGAGGTGGCTGATGGATGAGTAAGGAAGGAAGTGATGGTGGGGTCTGAGCATAGCAAATGGGGAGAAGTCTTCAAGAAGAAGAAGCAGTGAGGATGAGAGGAAGGGAGTACTGTAGCTGAAGCTCTATTGGACGCTGGATGGGCAGTACACACATGCACACACGCAGGGCAGTGGGAGGAGGACACACAGCAGTGGGAGGAGGAGCAATACATACGCACACAGCCATGGGAGGAGGAGCAATACACAGGCGCACACACAGCAGTGGGAGGAGGACACATACACATCACTGGGAGGAGGAGCACACACACAGCAGTGGGAGGAGGACATGCACACACACAGCAGTGGAAGGAGCAAACAGCAGTGGGAGGAAGACATGCACACACAACAGTGGGAGGAGGACACACACAGCAGTGGGAGGAGGACACACACACATCACTGGGAGGAGGACACACAGCAGTGGGAGGAGGACACAGCAGTGGGAGGAGGACACACACACAACAGTGGGAGGAGCAAACAGCAGTGGGAGGAAGACATGCACACACAACAGTGGGAGGAGGACACACAGCAGTGAGAGGAGCACACAGCAGTGGGATGAGAACACATACAGCAGTGGGAGGAGGACACAGCAGTGGGAGGAGGACACGCACACACACAGCGGGAGGAGGACACATATCACTGGGAGGAGGACACACATCACTGGGAGGAGGACACACAGTGGGAGGAGGACATGCACACACACAGCGGGAGGAGGACACACCACTGGGAGGAGGACACACACACAGCAGGAGGAGGACACACACAGCAGTGGGAGGAGGACACACAGCAGTAGGAGGAGGACACACAGCAGTGGGAGGAGGACACAGCAGTGGGAGGAGGACACACACATCACTGGGAGGAGGACACACAGCAGTGGGAGGAGGACACATCACTGGGAGGAGGACACACACACACACAGCAGTGTGAGGAGCACACACAGCAGTGGAGGAGGACACGCACACATGCACATACATCCTCTGCTCCTTTGGTGAGCACCAGGCCTTCTGGTATCTTCGTCAAAGTCTGGGAAGTTGTGGGCAGTAGAAGTTTGGTTCCAAGCAAGGTGTAGACTTCCAGTTTTAGGGTCTACCTAGGCTTATGGTCACAATATGTCATTGGGGAAAAATTAAAAAGGTAGGTGATGTGCGCTCTAAGGATAGAACTCTGCTGAATGGGTACTGGCACCAGTAAGCACTAGCTGGGATGCTCCCTAACTTTAAAAAGTTATTAGCAGGGACGCAGGATTGTTCAATGAGTTGAGCTTTCACTTTGCGGCTTGCCGGGTGGGGGATCAAGTTCTGGTCCTGGCCCGGCCCGTGTGGACCCGTATGCTGAACTGGGGCAATCTTCCCATGCGGGAGGCCCCAGCCCGGTCCCCGCCTAGACCGACCCCACGCCCACCTGTGTGGAGTAAAACTATGTTGAAAACCAATGATGTTCAACTGTGAAGACTGCTCTGGGCCCTCCCCCTTGTCTCTGTCTTTCTTTGTCAAACAAACAACACACACACACACACACACACACACAGAAACTAGTCTTTAAAAAAAATCATTAGCACAGGGAACCAGCCCTCCAAAGTACAGATACCTGCTGTGGGCTGGGCTCTGTAAGGTCTTGTGACCTTGGAGAAGTTATTTAATCTCTCCAGGCTGAGATTTGTAAATAATGGAAATAATAATAGTTCCTACTCCATAGGATTCTCATGAGGTGTAAGAGAGATTTTGGCATAGAGTATAGCCCTCCATACATTAATGCCAATAACTGCTGCCGTTTTGTAATAAGAACTGATATCTGGCAATGCCTGGATGGCTCTGTGATTGAGCACTTGCCTGACAATTGCTAGGTCCAGGATTTGATTCCCAGTCCTGACCCGTGTAACCCTGTGTGCTGAACCGAGGTGAAATTGGTGACCTCCGGGGGGCAGGGCCGGGAAGGATCTCGCCTCCCATGTGGGAGGCGCCGCATCCACCTGTGTGGCCTGAAAGCACGTCTCAATTAAGGATGTGCAACTACGGAGACTGCTGTGGGCCCTCCCCGTTCTCTCTCTCTCTCTCTGTCTCTTGAACAATAAAATAAATCTTAAAAAAACCACCCTGATATCTGGTGTGCAGTAAGGAATGAACATACCTTGTTTTTCTGAGCCTCGATAGCTAACAAAGGCAGGAGAGCCACCACGTGGATTGTAACACTGACCAAGTCAGGCGCTCCCACTGCTAACTGAGCAGCAAGCAGCCCTTGTTCCTCAGCCCACATCAGCTCACCCCTGGCTCTGGTTTTCCCTTTCCACAGGGAAGTCTGTTTATTCTTTCGTGTGTGGGGGGAAAAGGTGGAGGTGGACCTGAAGGAGCAAATGGCAGAGCTCAGTAGGGTGCCCCATCTTACCACCAGCTTGGGCTGTGGCAGTACCAGTTTCTAGTTGGCTCTTCCACGAAGAGCTAGGTGACGCCTCTGTAACACCTATGGTTTGTGACCTGTAGCACACCTGCAGCGGGGGTCTTTTTAGCCAGGTTGGTCTCTGAACACTAACTTGCGCTTATTTCCTAATCTGTGTACATGTGCTCCGGTTCTGTCTTGGGCTCCCCTTTTCCAGCGAAGAATTTCCCAGGCCAGTGGGCAGGACTCAGCCCCTCACCCAGAGGCGTCTAGTCCAGCTCATCAACAACCTGCAAAAAGGAAAATTGCTTTCTCTCCTGGCCCTTTCCCCAAGAGAATGGGCCCAATGCTCTTTAGTTCCTCTTCCATCAGATTTGAATTTGTCTTTCATTACGATATAAACAGTAGTAGAAGGAAATGCTTTTAACAAAAGTGCACACTTATTGGGTTCTTAAGATTTGCATTTCATTCTAAGTGCTTTATATGTATTTATTCATTAACTTGCTCTGTCACCTTGTGAGATGGGTCCTATCATGACCACCAACCCCCCCCCCCCCCCAATACAGATGAGGAAGCTGAGTCTCACAGAGGCTAACTTGCCCAGGGCTACATGGACAGTAAGTACAAGTGGCAAGATCTGTACCCAGGGAGCCTGGCTCCGAAGCCTGCACTTGCACCCACTGTCCTGAGGCGCCTCTTCACTGAGCTGGTTGGAAGGTCACAACATGTCTCTTAAGATTTATTTTTATTGTTTTGAGAGAGAGAGAGAGAGAGAGAGAGAGAGAGAGAGAACGGGGAGGGCCCAGAGCAGTCTCCATAGTTGCATGGAATTACTTTTCAATATAGTTTTGTTCCACAGGTGGGCACGGGGCTGTGCAGGGCAGGAACCAGGCCAGGGGCCTCCCACACGGGAAGCTTACCCCAGTGAGAACCCAACTGAGGGTACACCCCAGCTGAGCCGATGGTTCCACAGGGACCAGGGCCGAGGCCGGGATATGGTCCTTGGACCCCAGGGCTGCAAGAAGAGCGCTCAACCTGCTGAGCCATCCTGGTTTTCCCATCACAACATTATTTACTTATTTTTCTCTGGAAGAGTAACAAATACTCAGCAATGTTCAGAGATTTGGCAGACTCTTAAATCGCTCTAGGAAGAATCTGATCTGGCCTTCCACCGGTGACTGTTCTCTTTAGTGTATGGATTACTTAATGCCTCTTTGTCCCCAACTTGGAGTCTCGGCTACCTATTCCAGGCAACAGGAAAAGCCTGTTCAGTTTCCTATTATGCCAACATCTCTGCATGCTCAGCTTGCCTGAAATAAGTTAACATTGTCCTTGCCACCCCTTTCCTCACCAGCTCACACAGAAATGAGCACACAATGAGATCCATTTTCTGAGATTTGGCGTCCTGGACCTACAAATCTTGGAGTGTCTTTGCCTCCTCTACCGGTTGCTTCTCGTATCTACTAAGTCCCTTCCAGCCAGGGCCCCTCCTTGGACAGCGACCATCTCACCAGGCTAATCTACCTGGAGCACTGGGGCTCCAGAGAGAGATGCTGCACCGTGAAGCAGGGTAATTGCGGAGGGTAATGAAGGGCCTAGTCACAAAGGCACAGGGAGGATGTAGGTGAGGCGACCAGGGATGGGGCCAGTGCCCCAGGGCTGTGACAGTGGGGAGTCACTGCAACCCCTGGGCATGAGGGTCCAGCGAAGGGAGCAGGTAGCAGACCCCAGAGAGAGCTGTGA
>PVKE010050711.1:0-10867 GCA_004027555.1 Craseonycteris thonglongyai
ACTGAGTACCCAGACAAAGGTGTATTAAGTCCCTTGAAAGGCGAAGATTAACTGTAGCTGAGAGGCTGTAGACATAGGCAATGAAGACAACATGTCAGTCAAACACTTTGCTATGACTGCAGAGTATTTACCCATTACTTATTGGGTGGAATCAGAATTTCAGTATTACATGCGGAAGCATAATGAGTGGCACCATAACATTAAGGGTACAAAAATTCACACTGAAGCACCATTCACTCTTTTCATATTTAAGAACAAGTAAAATTTGGCTATTACATTCAGAAGCAGTAGAGATAATCACATCATTTATAAATAGGTCTTACATAAACGGTTTCCACTTTGGAAGGCCCTACACTCATTTAGATCAGGCCCTTTTTTAAACTAGAGGTGAAGGTGTTCTTATTTTTTAAGTAGACAAATGGTCCATAGCGTAACATCTTTACAAGCTAATTATAAATACAATAGACTCAATTTTATTACTCATTGGCTCATATTGTCCATTTGCACTAGAGGATATTTTAGGGCAATGTGTCCTTTGGCTATGGAGAATTTTGGCAAGGCAATGGTTCCAGTAGTTAAGCCTAAGCATATCTGTTTCTATTTATGCTCAGTAACTCCCTAACTTCTTTTTTTATTATTTAATTTTTGTATTAGTTTGCCCAGAGTGGGCCAGAACAGAACAAGGAAGAAATGAGGCTTAAAGCTGTCAGTAGTCACATATCAAAAACGAAATCAGGGGAAGCAGGGATGGCTCAGAGGGTTAAGTGCTCACTTTGCAGCCCTGGGGATTGAGGATTGAACCCTGTCCCGGCCTGTGCAAACCCATATGCTGAACTGGGGTGTGTTTCCCATGCGGGAGGCCCCAGTTCAGTTCTTGCCCTCCAATTGGGCCCATGGCTCAAGGGGGTGTGCCTCCCATGCAGGAGGCCCCCAGCCCAGTTCCTGCCCTGCGTGGCCCCTGCCCACCTGTGTGGAATGAAACCATGTTGAAAAACTGATGATGCACAACTATGAAGACTGCTCTGGGCCATCCCCCTTTTCTCTGCCTCTGTCTCTCTCTGTGTCTGTCAAAAACAATAAAATAAGTCTTTAGAAAATGAAATCAGATTCACTGTTACACACTGCCACCCCCCACACGTCTTTCCTACCGATACCACCCACCACCCACAAATGCAAGTACAAGCACCAATAAAGCATTGAGGAGATTCATCTTGAGTCCTCACGTAGTCCTTCTCAGTGTCTTGCTTACTATGGAAAGGATGGTCTGGGCCCCAAACATACAGGATTCCACTTCTCTCCCTTCTCACACATGTGCCCCTTCCTTCCCTCCCATCCCCCTTCATCATAGAACACACAGAAATAAAAACACATCCATTTGCACTTGTATTTTAAACATCAACATTGAATTGCTTTATTTGACCTCAACACATGACCATTGGTGTAAGTCTTGATTTACACCTAGATTATCATTTCCCTAGCACTTTCTTTAGAGAGGAGACAGATACTGTGAGGTCTTTGGCTCCCAGTAGGCATAGGGAATTACTCATCCTGACATTCCCCTGGGGTTTCTTCCTCCTTCTTTGGCTGATTTTCGTTCTTTTTTTTATTTGGCCTTTTCCACAAAACTAGTATTCTAGGCTTTTTCTTTCCCCTACGCTTTGCTGCAATACGTTGAATGATTGGGTTCACCTTCTTGAGCAGCTTCTCCACCTGGTAGGGAAACAAGGTAAGCACAGAAAGACATTAGTTTTGGGGAAGAAGATGAAAAATGGGCGAGAAGGGGAACATTAAGAGAATGAGAGCAGTTTGAGGAAGGGTTTGTGCCAGTCAAGGGAAGGGTAAGTATCTTGGGTTGTAGATCAATGAGGAATAGGAGGACACTCATGAGTAAGGTAATCTGACCTCACTTTCTTGCTCCATGGTTTTAGAAGTAGTCATCTCCCCTACTTCAGTATTTGTAGTTGATTGTTCCTCGCTTGCGGCTGGTGTTTGCATTTTTATATCTGGACTAGGCTCCTCTGATTTCTCAGTAACCTTTTCCATGTTGTATCAACAGTAACCAACTCCAGGGATCCTGGCCACTCTATATATACCCTCCCAGGACAATGAGGAGCCACACCCTTTGGCTTTGATTGGCCAGCAAGAAATTCCTCCAGCCACTGGTAGCCCTGGAATGGTTTGACCTCACAAAACACCACCCTTGATAATCCATGGTGGGGTGTGGGGGGAGGACACAAAGGAGTATAGATATGTACTCTAGTTAGAGAAAGAGGGATCTTCCTCAACAACCCCTAAGAGTTTTCACAAATTGAACTTTACTCTTCCTCCTCTGGTTCAAGTCTTCCAGTGCACATAGCTGGGAGAAGGTGTTTCCTCTAAGCCATTCCTGACAGCCACCACCCCCATTCATTGGTGCATTCTATTTTCCAGCTCACATTTTTAATTAGTACTGTGTGTGTGTGTGTGTATGTGTGTGTGTGTGTGTGTGTGTGTGTTTAAATAAATGTTTTATTTTCAAACAGTTTTAGATACACAGAAATATTGTGAAGCTAATATCCATATACCTCACACCCAATTTCCCTTATTATTATCTCACATTAGTATGGCATAGTTGTTACATTTTGTGAACCAACACTGAAACAGTGTTATTAATTAAAGTCAATATTTTATTCAGATCTTCTTAGTTTTTACTTAATGTCCTTTTTCTGTCCCAGGATTCCATCCAAGATGCCACATTAAATTTAGTCATCATGAGGAAGCCAGGATGGCTCATCAGATTGAGCAATCATCTTGTAGACCCAGAGTCCAAGGAGATCCAAGGATCATATCCTGGCCCTGGTCGTGTAGACCCACATGCTGAACTGGGGTGTGTTCCAGTTCTGCTCTCCCCAGGGTGAGCTTCCCTTGTTGGAGGCACCCAGCCCAGTTCCTGCCCTGTGCAGACCCAGGCCCACCTGTAGAGAGAAACTATATTGAAAACTAATGATGTACAACTATGCAGACTGCTCTGGGCCTTCCCCCTTCTCTCTGACTCTGTTTCTCTCTGCCAAAAACAATAAAAATAAATCCTTAAATTTAGTCATCATGTCATGCCTCTTTAGACAGTTCTTGACCGATAGTTTCTTAGACTCCTTGCTTTTGATACAGTTTGAAGGGTATTGTTTTTTGTGTTTTTTGTTTGCTTGTTTGTTTTAGGTTTTTTTTTACATTAAATCTTTAGATGCAATTAATCTTATAGCTGAAAGTTTGTACACTTTTACCAGCCTCTTCTTATTTCCCCCACACCTCAGCCCCTGGAAAACAATTTTCTACTTTCTATTTCAATAAGTTTGACTTATTTTTAAATGTTAAATTCTCTATACAAATGATACCATCCAGTATCTATCTTTTTTATGTTTGGCTTATTTCATTTAGCATATTGCCCTCAAGTTCTATGCATGTTGTCACAAAAGGCAAGGTTTCCTTCTTTATCATGGCTGAAAATATTCCATTGTGTGAGTGTGTGTGTGTAAAACATCTTCTTTATCTGTCCATCCATTGATGGACACTTACATTACTTACCTTGCCTACTGTGAATAATGCAAGCATATTACCTAGTAGTATTTTGGATGTCTTGCCTAAAAATCCCATGGAGTTAAATATCCATATTTAAGTCTCAGCAAAGACATGAATTATCACACTCCCCTCCAACTTCTGGCTCTACCAAGCAACTTTCCCAGGGTGTGTGTGTGTGTGTGTGCGTGTGTGTGTGTAAGAGATAGAAGGCATAGACAGAAGCCTTTTATAAGGTTCTAGTGAGTCTCGTGCTTCTAGGTGACTTCAGCATCCCACATAGTAACTGTTCTTCCTCTACATGAGTGACCACCCAATATACCTGTGGATTGAACAGACTATCAGTCTTTCTCTTGATCTCTATATAGAAAGGGGACCAACAACTGCTTAAGACACAACAAATGTTCAAAAGGTAAGTGTCATTCCCTTGGGCTTAATGTCAGCTACATCTTATTTTGTAATTGAGATACTTGAATAAAAACTCTGAGGCTCACAATAGGTCCAGGTTTGAGACACATGATCAAGGACTGCTTTAAGGGGGTGGGGGAGTGCAATTCAATGATCCTGTTACTGTATGCCAACTTGCTAAACTTATATACCTGGATCAAATCTTTAGCAGATGCTCAGTAATGCTCACAAAAGCAGCACAAAGAACCAATGAAATCACAAGCTAGCCAGCAAGCATTAACTCAAAATGCAGGCTTACCAGCATGTAGCAGAGCCAGTTAGGAAGCCAAAGCTAAAGAAAGATCCCTGGTGGTAGTGGACAGTACCTTGATGTCCTGCTCACAGGGCCAATCTCTGCAATCACTCCACAGAGACATGATGGATCCTTCACCCAAAATTTCATTTGGATATCAAGGCTGATGAAACATACACCAAGAGAGTACAAGAAAGTTTATTACTCATACAGTGAGGTTTTCTAGCAAGAGCCGGGCTGACTCCCATGCAGCTTCAGTGATGGCTTAAGAGAGCAGAGGAAGGGGATTGGCTTGGTTCTTATGCTGGTCAGAGGATGAAGCTGGATCGAGAGTTTCCACATATAGGACAGGGTTAGCATAGTATGAATGTCCTACTGGACCCAGATGAAGTTGTACCTGAGCTATTTTATCAGACATAGGTAAGTTGGAAAAGAGTAAGTGGTGGAGTTCTTTTACAGAATAGTGTTGTGTAAATGCAAGTTGTTCTAGCACAATTTAGAATTCTCATAACTTTTATAACCAGGCTTCGCATATTGTTTTTAGTTTAAACTGCTTCTCATCAAATAAGCATTTCAGAAATTATGGTCTTTAAAATATTATTTAAGGGGGCTTAGACTTACCTTCGTTCTTCAACAGAGAAACTATATAGAAAGAGTAAAGACTGCTGGCACCAACAAGTCTGACACTCTGTTTATAGGAGAGCAGACCTTCCCTGAACTATGTAATTTATGTGGGGTTACGTACATTGTTTTCCTGTTCCAGGTGATTACTCTTGTATCCAGAGACTGCAATAATAATAATAGAATCTAGCATTTATTGATCACTAACTCTATGTAGGAATTCCACTAAATATTCAGGTCTCTGTTTATTTTATTTATTTTTTTTTAACATCTTTTTTTTTAATATTTATTTTTAATTGTTTATTAACAGAGAGAGAGAGAGAGAGAGAGAGAGAGAGATACAGAGACAGAGAGAGAACTGAACTGGGGGAGCTCCCAGTTCAGCACATGGTTCCGCACGGGCCGGGGCCGGGATTCGATCCTCGGTCCCCAGCGCTGCAAAGTGAGTGCCTAACCCACTCAGCCATCCCGGCTTCCCCAGGTCTCTGTTTAATCTTCATCACAACCATGTTAGTAAGTGGCAACACAGCACTTTTTTATACTTCTACAGTAACTCCTGTGGCAATCTCTATTCCAACTATATAAGAAAAAAACAGTATGAGGGAGAACACGTGGAAATATATGTGGGCTATGCTCAAAAAGAGCATGTATTACTCCTGCTCACATTTTATTGGCAAAAACCCACATAGCTGCACCTAAACACAAGAGAAAAGAAGAACTGTAGTCTACCTGAAGAAGATAACTTGAAAGTTGAAGATCAGCTAGCAATCTCTTTCTCCACTATCTTCTCCATTACTAGCCCCAAAGTTAGAGTAAGTTTTGGCATGTAGTAAATTGTCACAAATACATCTTTTGAGTGAATTAGCTTGAGTTCTTTGGGTCAGTTATAGAGATCAGAAATGTAAACAACTTGGCTAAGCAGATTTCTTAACTCCAACATCATGAGCATAAGCAACAAAGAGTTAAATAAGGAAATCCAGGTGGCTAAGTGGGTTGAGCACTCATCTTGCAGCCCTAGGGTCTGAGGATTCATATCCCATCCCCAGCCAATGAGGACCCATATGCTGAATTTCAGAGTGTCCCCAGTTTAGTTCTCAACAGTGTAAGTTTTCCAAGCAGGAGGCCCCCAGTCTAGTGTCTGCTCTGTGCAGATCAGCATCCACCTGTGGAGTGAAATTATAATGAAAACTAATATCATACACCTATAGAGGCTACTCTGGGCCCTACCCCTTCTCTCTCTCTCTCTCTCTCTCTCTCTCTCTCTCTCTCTCTCTCTCTGCCTCTCTGTCTCTCTCACTCTGTAAAAAAAAATAAAAATAAATATTAAAAAAGTTAAATGAACTATATTAAAATTTAAAATTATGTAATATCCAGTTTATCTTAATTTTTTTTCTATTCTTAATCTTCTTAATCAACTTCAGAAGATAAACATAATTCAGGAGGTTTAGCACTTGCCTTGCAACCACAAGTTCTAAGGATCAAACTCTGACTCCAGCCCATGCAAACACACAACTCCACTATGAAGCAACATGTAACTGCAGGGATGGCAGCAAAGGTTCTCGCCTCCCATGCAGGAGCCCCCTGATTCGGTTCTACCCCATGCAGCCTCAAACCCATCTGTGCAGAATTAAACTATGTCACAACTAATGATATACAACTATGGAGTCTGCTCTGGGGCCCTTTCCCTTCTCTCTTTCTCCCCCTCTCTCACAGTTTTACAGACAATAAAGTATGCTTTTAAAGAAAGCAGATTTCTTCTGCCAAAATAACATAAAGAAATTGACAAGCCTTCCCAAAGAAAGAAATACAATATTTGCAAATCACATATCTGATAAAGTCTAGTATCCTGAATACAGAGAGAACTCTCACAACTCAAAAACCAAGATATTCGGGGAAGCCAGGATGGCTCAGTGGGTTAAGCGCTCACTTTGCAGCACCGGGGACTGAGGATCGAATCCCGGCCACGGCCCGTGCGGAACCATATGCTGAACTGGGAGCTCCCCCAGTTCAGTTCTCTCTCTGTCTCTGTCTCTGTATCTCTCTCTTTCTCTGTCAAAAAGCAATAAAAATAAATAAATAAATATAAAAAAACCAAGATACAAATGACCCAATTAAAAATTAGGTAAAGCACTTGAATAGACGTTTCACCAATGAAGATATACAAATAGCCAACAAAGACATAAAAATATTCTGAACATTTTTAATCATTCAGGAAATGCAAAGCAAAACTCAGATGGGATACTACTTCATACCTATTTGGAGGGCTATAACTGAAAAAAAACAACAAAAAATGACAAATATTAGCAATAACAAAAATAATGACAAATATAGCCAAGGATATGGATAAACAGAAAGCTTCATACACTTCTAGTGTGAACATAAAATGGTGTAGCCTCTGGAAAACACTTTGACATTTCCTTAAGAACTTAAACATAGACTTCCCATACTACCAGCAATTTCCTTTAAGATGCATAACCAGAAAAATTAAAACAGGATAATAAACAGGTGGATGATGTATCACAAAAGCAAGGGACAGATAATGTTTCAAGATGGGGAAAAAAGGCCAATTTTATTAAATGCTTTTCATAGATAAGATGGGAACAAACAGATGATTATTAAAGTTGTTAGTATGGAGATCATTGGTAACTCTCAGAAAAAAGAAGATTAACCCTTTGCACTCAGGTGTGGCTCGACATACGAGCTGGTGCTGATGCTAACCATGTTGAGTCACACTCAACATACAAGTGCAAAAGGTTAAGAATAGAAAAGATTTAAGATAAACCTAAATTGATGTGCATTATGTTAAGGACATAATGTGATACGAGAAAGAGGGGGCGAATAGACATTTTCTTGGCGCAAGGTTGGTGCTAAGGACAGAAGAAATAAGGGACTTCAGCTAGAGGGCGATTTGATATCAAAAGAGTGAATTTTTAATAGGGAAGATCCTAGAGCACATCTGTATGCTGATGGGAATGATTCAATGAAATTAATGATATAAACAATCAAGGGGTTAATTGTAGAAGAAGACATATTGAGATAGCAAGAAGGATATTCATAGTACTAGTACATGAAATCCATAGTAAAAGTGGAAGGCTTAGCCTTACACAAACAGTTAGTGTTTATAAATTATACAGAAGAGAAGAAAACAGTTATGGCATTGATACAAGTGCAGGTGACATGATAGGTTCACTGAGAAAGATATAAGGGCATTCTCTCCCTTGATTCTTCTTCTCCTTTTTTTTTTCAGTGAAGGGTTGAGGTATGTCATAAAATGATAGAAGCAAAGGTGAGGCTTTGAGGAATTGAGAAGATAGGGTATTGAATATTTAGTTCCAATAAGAAAAATGGACACATAATACAAAAAGATTGCTAATTTGAGATATGTGGTCAAGAATTTAAGGTGAAAAAAAACCAAACCGGTGTGAAAGGAAACCATGTCAAAAACTGATGATGTACAACTATGGAGACTGCTCTGGGCCCTCCAACTTCTGTCTGTCTCTGTGTCTCTCTGTCTCTGTCAAAAACTATAAAATACATATTTAAAAAGGAATTTAAGGTAAAATCAGTCATCTAGCTCAGTCTTATAAATTTCTACAACAACATTCATTACTTGTATACTGGCACAATGTAGGCAGATAGTTAGATTTAACAAGGGTTGTGGTTTTTCAAAGAAAGTACTGTGGTGGGAAAGTGGGCAGACAGATAAAAGGTTAAAAAAGTGACCATAATGATAAACCATGAACACCAAATTGGTAAAAAAAAAAAAAAAAAGAAAGAAAGAAGGAATGAGAAGGTGGTTCATAGTGAGATACAGTAGAGCTCATAATTTGGAGTTCAAAACTGAAGAATTTTTAGAGGTGTATCTGTGTCTGTGTGTGTATATGTATGTGAATAAGGTACTTTGACAGGAAGAATAATCAGCTATAGCCCAAAAGGTGTATGTTTTAAAATCAAGACCTGAAGTGTTGAAACTATTTGGGGAAGTGGGAATGTCCAGAATGAGAACATTAAAGTGTGTGGCTTAAGTATGATGGGAGAAAAACATCAGTGGAGATAAAGGCATAAATGATTTGCAAAGCCAGAAATGTTTGAGTAATATCCATATAGATGATAGATGTTGAAGTTGCAAAAATGGTGGCAGTAATAAAAGTGAACAGGAAGAAAGTAACTCAGAAGTTAGTGTCAAATGAATGAAGAGAAAGACATAAGGAGAAATAGCACATGATATTGTATAACAGCATGAACTACAAATGAAGTCTGGATTCTGAAGGTGAAAACAGAAATGGTTTGGAAGTGACAAATAACAGCAAAGCAACTATGTCCTCTACCTCTACTCTTTGGAGTATGTGAGAAAAACTAATGTTCACTTTGGGTGATTACAGAAGAAGTGATTTCCTCAAAGTATAGCCATATTCCACTTATAAAATAGAAATAAGGAAAACATTGAGAGAAGCATTAGACTATACTAAAAAGTTTGTTATTGATAAACTATAAGTTACAAAGGTCATAAAAGAAGGGCTTATGAAAATGAGGGGAGTTCGAATCAATTTTGTTTTGTGTGTAATAATATGTGGATTAGGGCCTAGGTAATGAGGGTTAACATGCAGGGTAGTAACTGAAGTAAACGTGATAAGACGAGATGAAGTTTGTGATTATATGGCAGCCTGGGAGATGAGTAAAGCCTTCCTGACTGGTGACTGCCCAGTTAAGATTGACCTAGAACTCAGAAGAATCCAAAAACACTAATAGAACCATACTTCCTCTAAATATTATATATGCTGCATGATGATACAGTCTTCCAAAGGCCAACTAATAATGACAACTAAGAGGGTAAATTTGAAAGGAGAGGAGTATGTAGGCTCAGGGGTGTGGGTGTATATAAAGTGGGCACCAGAAATGTGGTTATGGAGGGAGAGGTGATTCTGTGTGGTGAGCACTTAACGCAATGCATAGATGATGTGATGTAGAGTTGTACACTTGGAAACTATGTTGCCAACCAATGTCACCCGAAGAAATTTAACAATAAAAAAATGCTAATGCTTAAAAAAATATCAAAAGCATATTCTAATATCAGTAGTTTGCTACAGTAGGCATATGGAACTATGCACTATTTTTAGACCACTCAAGATGCCTGCACACATGTGACCCACATGCAGGTACCAATACCTTACTAGGCACCTGCAAAGCCAAAGCTGGGGGAGCAGAGAGACCAAAAAAAAGTGATATTATTATCCCAATGCAGAAATTCATTTACTTACACCTCTTAAATGGCAGGTGGAAATAAATGGAAGAAAGGAAAGGGGGTTTATTGTTTTCTCTAACATCTCTCCTCAGGAAAAAGTACTTGGAGTTATATTTCCCACATAAATTCACCTGATAAAACTCCAGGGAGCTCATCAGTGGGCAGATGTTCCCATCTAAGTATGGTTACCAGCAAACATTTAATCAAAGTCATGACTGCATCTGGCTCACATTAAAAGGTTTCTTTTTGTCATTGCTTTTTAAAAGAACAATTCCCCGTGATTATAAATCCAGATTCAGAACATCTATTCAACCTGCCTCAGGGGGGTTGTGGCTACACCTTCCTGCTTAGACTCAGCACCGTCCCCAAGGAATCCATTAGCAAATTATTGCCAATGTGTTTTTCTTTTCGGTGTTTATCAACCAGAATATCTCAAAGTAAAGCATAGGCAGGGTAATGCAATCCTAAAATTCATTTTTTTTTTACCAAATCCACAGTTTATATGAGTAAAATAGCAAGAGGATGAAGAACTTGAATTTAACTTCCATTAGAGATATAAACTCAAATCCTAATGAAATCATCTCATGTTAGCATTGCAAGTTAATCTGCGTACTTAACAACCTCTAAGACTGATTCCTGCTATCTAGAAATTGTAGGGCATAATAATTACAAGAGTGGGCTGACAAATTTTGTCTCTTTTGTAATATTTTTGGTTACATTAGACATATATGAATATAACCAGTTCTGTGTAG